>WNGS01028583.1:14091171-14110150 GCA_020271785.1 Procambarus virginalis | reverse complement strand
CCCTTTAACTGCGCAACGCGCCTGCAGGCTTGCGTCTGGTTTGCGCAACGCTCCTCTGGGTATTTGTATTTTTCACGTTCCATTCAAACTCCCGCGGCTGACATGGGGTTCACATCAGCTTCCTCAGGGCTCTTGTAAACAGACGCCATCTTTTTTTTAAAAAAATCGTGGTCCACATTCCCGGGTGTGGAAGCCTCAGTAGTGCGTCGAGCAACCAAGGCTGGCGCTCGCAGCATATGCGCACAGCACTGCTGTTCAGCGTGTGACCACAGCATCGCCTAATAACTGTCAATATATTATATATAACTTGTATTATTTAGCCATGATAGTATTGTTGAACAGCCTGAGTGTGATAATGACTGGGTACAATGTTCAAAATATCAGTGATTCAATGCTGTTCACGTACGTTCACTGCGCTTGCCACAGCACCACAGCATTATTTCGTCTATTAAGAATCTTCAAACAATTCTTAGGTTCCTTTTCAAAATAACCGTGTGGTCAATTATTCATTTACAGGATTAGTGACCAGGATGTGTGGTTATAATTAGCGTTGTGCGTAATATTGTGGAAGGAGGAATTTTGGGTGAGGGAGGGGGGCGAGAATTGAGGTAGCCTCATTGTGTGTGTGTGTGTGTGTGTCGCTTGCCACTCTTGTTTTGCTCACCATACCAGCTTAGTGGTTCGCTATGGGGCAAAACATTGTACATGGGTATAATATAGTGTGTGTATATAGTTTAAGAACAGCAACAGGAGAATGTTGAGAGGAGCTATTTTGGTGAAGGATGTGACGTAATCGTAGCGTCGTCTGCTGTGTGATTTTCCATGCAGTGTATGGTGGCCACTGTTACTGTTTGGACACAATACCGGCTTGCTTGCATAGTTCTGGTAAATAAAACATGTAGATAGGTATATAGAACAAGTGTAATAAGAACTATAACAGTATGGTGGGAGGAGCAATGTTGGCGAGTAAGATGTTGGAGTGAGGGAGACTGGCTGGGTGTGGCTGCTCTCACTCGAGGTGTTCTGAATGTTTCATGGCCAAATGCTCCTATTGGCCCATACGAGGCAGCTGCTATTGGCATATACGAGGCAGCTGCTCTTGGCCCATATGAGGCAGCTCCTATTGGCCCATATGAGGCAGCTCCCTATTGGCCCATACGAGGCAGCTCCTATTGGCGAAGCAGCTGCTACGCGATGCTTCTGAATGTGTTGATGGTAAATGTATATGGTGTGTGACAGTGTATAGTGTGTACACATGTTGTAAATATACATAAATGAACATGAAACATGGTGTGAATAACTGTATGATGGGATGGGCAAAGTTGGCGAATACAATGTTGGAGAAGTGAGGGAGGGCTGGCTGGGTGTGGCAGCTCTCACTCGCGGTGTTCTGAGTGTGTTGATGGTGAATGTATATAGTGTGTGACAGTGTATAGTGTAAATAGATTGTATATACATAAATTAGCATGATACATAGTTAATATGTGCTGCATATGTGTACACAAGTGTCATGCACGTAACAAGTGTCTTCGGCCAGTACGGATGTTTTACATCCATAATATAGTGTACGTGTTCACTATACATAGGATTAGCACGTAAAAACCAATAAAATATATTTGGAACTTTGCGAAAAAAATGAACGAAAATATATTCGCGGCAACTCGCGCCGCCCCGCCCCGAGCCCCCCACCCGCCCCGGGAGCTTACGGCACGGGAGCACGGGGAATGATGACGTCACGCACCAACTTATGAACCCCATAGCAGCCAAAGTAAGTACAATTTCGACCTTTTTTTTACATAGAAATACTGAGGAAGGGTTTTTGACACTTTAAATAAGAAAAAAGATTTTTTCCAGAAATTTATTTCCTGCGCACCACGGGGGTTGTCACATTTGGAGGCAACGCAGTTAAGGGGTTAAATTCCATTTGCCAAGTGGTGCTCCATATACTTATTTTGTCCAGGTCTTCTTGAAGGGCATGACAATCATCTAAGTTTCTTATCCTTCCTATTATCTTAGCATCATCAGCAAACAAAACATGTTCATATAATTCTGTATACCAACTGGTAGATCATTTATGTAGACAATATATATCACTGGTGCAAGAACTGAACCCTGTGGTACTCCACTTGTGACATTTCTCCAGTCCGATACGTTGCCTCTGATCACAGCCCTCATTTTTCTATCAGTCAGAAAATTTTTCATCCATGTTAGAAGCGTACGTGTCACTCCTCCAATATTTTCCAGTTTCCAGAACAACCTCTTATGTGGAACTCAGTCGAAAGCCTTTTTAGGTCCAGATAGACGCAGTCAATCCAACCATCTCTTTCCTGTAATATCTCTGTTGCTCGATCACAGAAACTGAGTAAATTCGATACACAGGATCTTCCAGATCGAAAACCATACTGTCTGTCTGATATTATATCATTTCTCTCAGGTGTTCTACCCAGTTAGATTTAATTATTTTTTTCCTAGTATTTTGACTATTACACTTGTCAATGATACCGGTCTATAATTAAGGGGGTCTTCCCTGCTTCCACTCTTGTAGATTGGTACTATGTTAGCCTTTTTCCACACATCAGCTACAACTCCTCCGTAAACAGGGATGCCTGAAAAATCAGTTGAAGAGGAATGCTGAGCTCAGGTCACATTTCTCTCAGACACCCATGGTGAAACTCCATCTGGACCAACTGCTTTTGTTCTTATTTAGTCACCTTGAGCATTTTTTCCACTTCGTCTCTAGACACCTCTATGTGCTCTATGTTGTTCTCTGGAATTCTTATTGCATCTGGTACCCTGAAGATTTCATTTTGTACAAACACACTTTGGAACTTTTCGTTTAATGTTTCACACATTTCCCTTCATTTTCTGTGAATCTATTTCCCATTTTCAACCTCTGAATATTATCCTTTAACTGCAATTTGTTGTTTATGAATTTTTTATGAATTTTTAGAATAGACCTGGTTTTGTTGACATTTGTCTGCAATCCCTTTTTCAAAATTACTTTCTGCCTCTCTCCTCACTGACGCGTGTAGTTGTTTCTCACATCTTTGTATCGCTGGTATGTTGAGGGTTTGGCATCTTTCTGTATTGATTCCATTTTTGTGTCTTTTGGTCTCTGGCCCTCTTGCACTTTCTGTTGAACCAATCCTGTTTCCTAGTTCTGGTTTTCTGTTTTGGTATAAATTTTTTTGTGCCTTTATCATAATTTTCACAAAACTTGACATACATCTCATTCACTTCCTTGCCTAGCAACAAGTCTGTTCAATTATACTCACTAAAAATTTTTTTCTAAGGTTGCCATAATGTCCTCTCCTAAAGTCGGGTGTTTCAATTGCATCGACCGTCATATTTTCTTCAGATTATATCGCATTGCATACTTTATTCCCAAAAGACATGGTCACTTTTACTCAGGGAGGAAGTACTGAATGTCAAATATTTCTTCCTCCTTCCTGTAAATATCAAATCTAGCATGGAGAGAAGTCTCCTGTCTCCTCCCTCCCTACCAATACATGGCCTTCCTCTGTCTTCTTCCTACTTATTCATAATCCTTTCCCTGTCTTATTTTACTATTATTTAAACTAATGCTAAAGTCCAGGGATTCGAGGCATAACATTTCATATTGACAGACTCCTTGAAGGATGGGCATTGGTGTCGCACCTACCTTGAGGGGGTCCGGGGTCCCCGGGGTCTCTTCCTCATAACACTCACAGTGACATGACCATTAACTCTGCAAAGTATAATGAGGCTTGCCTTTAGGCATATGGTCTCCAACCTTAGGCAGACGAGCAAGCAAACAGAAATGATCTCTTACAGATATAGTATAGTATAGTATAGTATAGTATAGTATAGTATAGTATAGTATAGTATAGTATAGTATAGTATAGTATAGTATAGTATAGTATAGTATAGTATGTTCACAGTGTAATATATATGATAAATTTGAGTTATATTGATTGCATATAGTATTGTACCATTTCTCCATACGAACGGATGTCTTTAATTAATATTGATGAGTTTTTACATATATCACCAGAAGCTCAGAAGAACAATTCTGCATCGGTGTATTCTTTAAAGAAGGTCGTATTTCGGGTCCAATAATTGTGTCGGCGGGCAACGATATGGTTGTGTTTTCGACCACGTCCCCCTGGAGCTTACACATTATGTGTGCTGAAGTCTCAGGTTAGCGTGATTTGCCTCACAGTTACGTGCTGGTGGTGTGCGAGCGTTGTGTAATTAGCTCATCCTCTAATGTTATGGCCAGTGTGCCTCCTCTCCAGTATGGTTTCCTGTTTTTACGTTGTGTTGCATTTTTTACTTCACCATTTGGAAAAACAACTTTTTTGGAGAGGTAGCATTAAGTATTCTCAAGCCAAGCCTGTGCTTTCTTACACACTAAGAACTGAGCAAGCTGTTATTAGGTTTCTTACCCAGGGATCTGTGTTCTTGTTCTCTTACCCAGGGACTGTGTTCTTGTTCTCTTACCCAGGGAACTGTGTTCTTGTTCTCTTACCCAGGGACTGTGTTCTTGTTCTCTTACCCAGGGACTGTGTTCTTGTTCTCTTACCCAGGGAACTGTGTTCTTGTTCTCTTACCCAGGGACTGTGTTCTTGTTCTCTTACCCAGGGACTGTGTTCTTGTTCTCTTACCCAGGGACTGTGTTCTGTTCTCTTACCCAGGGGACTGTGTTCTTGTTCTCTTACCAGGGACTGTGTTCTTATTCTCTTACCCAGGGGACTGTGTTCTTGTTCTCTTACCCAGGGACTGTGTTATGTTCTCTTACCCAGGGACTGTGTTCTTGTTCTCTTACCCAGGGACTGTGTTCTTGTTCTCTTACCCAGGGACTGTGTTCTTGTTCTCTTACCCAGGGAACTGTGTTCTGTTCTCTTACCCAGGGACTGTGTTCTTGTTCTCTTACCCAGGGACTGTGTTCTTGTTCTCTTACCCAGGGACTGTGTTCTTGTTCTCTTACCCAGGGAACTGTGTTCTTGTTCTCTTACCCAGGGAACTGTGTTCTTTTTCTCTTACCCGGGACTGTGTTCTTGTTCTCTTACCCAGGGACTGTGTTCTTGTTCTCTTACCCAGGGGACTGTGTTCTTGTTCTCTTACCCAGGGACTGTGTTATGTTCTCTTACCCAGGGAATGTGTTCTTGTTCTCTTACCCAGGGACTGTGTTATGTTCTCTACCCAGGGACTGTGTTCTTGTTCTCTTACCCAGGGACTGTGTTCTTGTTCTCTACCCAGGGAATGTGTTCTTGTTCTCTTACCCAGGGACTGTGTTATGTTCTCTTACCCAGGGACTGTGTTCTTGTTCTCTTACCCAGGGACTGTGTTCTTGTTCTCTTACCCAGGGACTGTGTTCTTTTTCTCTTACCCAGGGACTGTGTTATGTTCTCTTACCTAGGGACTGTGTTATGTTCTCTTACCCAGGGACTGTGTTATGTTCTCTTACCCAGGGACTGTGTTATGTTCTCTTACCCAGGGACTGTGTTCTTGTTCTCTTACCCAGGGACTGTGTTATGTTCTCTTACCCAGGGACTGTGTTATGTTCTCTTACCCAGGGACTGTGTTCTTGTTCTCTTACCCAGGGGCTGTGTTATGTTCTCTTACCCAGGGGACTGTGTTCTTGTTCTCTTACCCAGGGGCTGTGTTCTTGTTCTCTTACCCAGGGACTGTGTTATGTTCTCTTACCCAGGGACTGTGTTATGTTCTCTTACCCAGGGGCTGTGTTAAGTTCTCTTACCCAGGGCTGTGTTATGTTCTCTTACCCAGGGACTGTGTTCTTGTTCTCTTACCCAGGGGCTGTGTTATGTTCTCTTACCCAGGGACTGTGTTCTTGTTCTCTTACCCAGGGACTGTGTTCTTGTTCTCTTACCCAGGGACTGTGTTATGTTCTCTTACCCAGGGACTGTGTTATGTTCTCTTACCCAGGGACTGTGTTCTTGTTCTCTTACCCAGGAGATTTACTATACTCGGAAACTGTTCTTGTTTTCTTCCTAGGGAATGTCCACATAATCACGTCAGGGACTCTCGTGTACTCTCCCCCAGGGACTCTCGTGTACTCTCCCCCAGGGACTCTCGTGTACTCTCCCCCAGGGACTCTCGTGTACTCTCCTCCAGGGACTCTCGTGTACTCTCCTCCAGGGACTCTCGTGTACTCTCCTCCAGGGACTCTCGTGTACTCTCCCAGGGACTCTCGTGTACTCTCCCAGGAGTCTATGTTTTTCGAGTAGTCGATGTTTCATATAATTCTGTTAACATCCAGAGGCTTGGCTCTTTATGCAACAAAATAATTTTTGTGTTCACCTGTAACGAGGCTTTCGTTTAATGCCATAAGCAAAGTTTTATTTTCACATGAAAAATTTTGCTGAAAATTTTCCGAAGTAGATTTTTAAGCTACGCTGCTGCATATTCGTTTTCTCTTTCATTTTTAAAATGGGAAATATTTATCTCATTGCTTTCAGACACTGGTTTGGTTTTACGATAGGTGTTGCCGATTTATATTTCTCATCTACATTTATTTGTTCTCTACTTTATTTATACATTAATGGTTGAAAATGGGTGAGAAAAGCATGCTAATTATACGCTGGGAATGTTCTTGTGAGTGACTCATCTGTAACATTCCCAAAAGAGTCTACATAAAGCTCTTGTGAGAGACAAATACTTATATTGTAGTAGGAGAGAACAGTTAAGGTCTTGTGAGTGTGGGAGAAGCACATTAGTGTGACGTTGTAGCTCCTGTCAAGTGAAGACGTGTCTAAGTCGTGTACTTGTTGGTGAGGATGGGGAGAGAAGGGGGGGAAGGAAACTATCACGATAAAGCGCCACGCCATTACGAGTATGAAGCACTGGGAAGGGATTAGGATAGGGATTTGGGATGGGATGGTGGGGGGAAGGAATTATGCCAACTAATTGGATGGTCAAGGGTTGAACGCCGACCTGCATTAAGCGAGACCATCGCTCTACCGTCCAGTCCAAGTGGTTGGGCACCATTCCTTCCTTCCCGTCCCATTCCAAATCCTTATTCTGATCCCATCCAAGTGCTATATTGAGTAGTTCCTCGCTGCTTCATAGACATGTGGTGTTCGCTAGTGGCGAAGGTTGGCCAACAGAACATGATGAAGCAGAGACGGAGCATGATGGTAAAGAAAGAGGAGGAAGTCGCAGGGAAGACAATGAAGACAGCAAACATTATATTAAAAAAAGTGAAGAAAGACATGGTGTAGCAAATAATGAGGAAGAGGTAAGGTTCTAACAAAAGGAGGAATCACGTGATAATGGAATCGAAATATTATGGCAAGAAACAGATTGATGATTTGAGTGAGAGTTTTAAAGTAAATTACCAGAATTGGAGAAGTACTACATAACTGCAAAATCAGGTTGGTTACAACAGAGGAAAACCAATACCAGGAGAGAATATAGAAACAGGATATGCAAGCAAAAAGTGTAATGACAGAAGGAAATGAAGAATATTAGAGTAACTTGGGAGAACAGAATATGGGGCTAGATGAAAAATGAGAACAAACGAAAAAGACAGAGAGGAATGGTGTCCTGTGCCAGGAGAGGCTACCAACTGTTGAGGCAACACTCAAAAATCTGAACGAAGTATATAATAGCCCCATATATGCGCAAGTAGTCAATAGAAACACTGCATTGGTAAAAAGGTGATGGATGTTGTCCTCTAAAAACCAAATTCACAGTCAATGAAAGAACAGACTTGAAGGATCATTCAAAAGGAGTGAACGATAATCATTCCGGAACTGTCTGAGATAGCAACAACAGAAACAAAGGGAGAATGTTTTCATTTGAAGAGAGAAACTGTTGTAGAACTCTTCAGAGGGCTAGGCCTTCGAAAGGTCGAAAAAGATTTATGAATGTGTTCAGGATTCATAAGCAGTATCACAAGAAAACAGGAAATCAAGACCACTGAAACTGATATTTATGAATAAATCTGGTACCCTAGTGCTCATGGATTGTCAAATTAGGCAGATGACCTCTACGATATTACTGAGAAAACAAATCCTTTATTAATTGCATTAGTAGAGACCAACTAACTGGTATGATTAGCAATAAGACTTTGCAGACAAGGTACCACAATAACGTGGCTGAAATATGTTGACCAAACCGCACACTAGAAAGTGAAAGGACGACTACACAATGAACTTGAGAATGGACGGACCGGAACGTCGTCATCCCTTCACTTTCTAGAGAGTGTTTTGGTCAGCATGAATGACATTTGCTGGTAAAAGAAACTATTTTAGATTTTTTTTTTGAGGTGGCAAATAACTTTAGGAACTGCGTGTTGGGAATTATTTAGTTGGTGAGAAAGTGATTGTAGGACAGTACAATCACTCTGACCAGTCACTGTGTGTTTCTCAGAAAACCTCAGAAAACGAAGGAAGAATGCGAAATTCTGAGCAGAGCATGCGTGAATATCTTTTATGGGCTAGCAGACATAGCTCATAGACTTTAATTGTTTTTAAATCAACTGGAAACCCTATATGTACCCCACCAGTCAAGTATCATACACACCTGTCATCATGGAAGGTAATTTGAATCTTGCTCTTCTCAAAGCTGTCACACTCGAAATAATTGCCTCCTCCTTCGAGAATTTAAGATCTCACGAGCACTGTGTCTTCACCGACGGCTTAGTCCAATCTTCTACAGAACGGACTGCAGCAGCATGAAGTTTTTTTTTTTTTTTTTAATATATACAAGAGTTGTTACATTCTTGTACAGCCACTAGTACGTGTAGCGTTTCGGGCAGGTCCCTGGAATACGATCCCCGCCGCGAAGAATCGTTTTTTCATCCAAGTACACATTTTACTGTTGCGTTAACAGAGGCTACAGTAAGGAATTGCGCCCAGTAAATCCTCCCCGCCAGGATACGAACCCATGCATAGCGCTCGCGGAACGCCAGGCGAGTGTCTTACCACTACACCACGGAGACTGTTTTATAGAAATAATATTTGCACAAAGACTGTTAGTGTCAGATAACGCCTGGCTGACCTCCACACAAGCAGAACTAGCGGCATTACAACTAGCTACCAGTACATTTCAAAATTGTGTAGCAGGAATAATATTTTGTGATTCAAAGTCTGCTCTTCAAGCAATCGAAAACTTCTCCTGGAAGATCGACAGCAGAACCTCATACTACCAATACAAATGACCTAATTGCTGCACAGAGTAAGGTTTCGAATCTCCTTTGTATGGATACTATCACACATAAATATAACCCATCATAATGAGACAGACATTGCATCCAAAATTAGCGTGTAACAAAGATGAAGTTGAATTAGATCTAGGTATCCAATCTCTACTGTCAAAACTATATTGTTTCCAAACACTCAGGTCTAATAGGAAAGAAATTACTGACTCCCAACGACCTGAAAACACCAGTATAAAAAGCTATGAGTTGTTCAGATCTGAAACCTATATCTATGGGCAGCACGAAACGTCCACCAGCTGTGCGACTCAGTGGTTGCCAGGATCAGGCTGGGTTACATTACCTGTGGCAGGTGGCTACAGGTGATGGATCTCCCAATCCTGAGCACTCCAGTGCAAACTCTGTGAACAGGAACTGCGGCATGATCTCCCACACTACATCACCGAATGCCCAGTTATTTGACCTTTCAGACCCGTTGGCATGGGGTACCTAGAGCTATGAAATTACTTTAATAACTCTCGTGTTCTTGAAGATATCCTCATATTGCACCCGAAATTTGCCAGTGAAGGCTGTTAACATCTGACCCTGACATCCTGCGAGATGGGTACATAGTATCACTGCTACCTTATTCACTCTCGTGTTGATGATATCCTTATAATGCACTCAGAGTCTGTCAGTGCAGACTACTTATCACATGTCTCTGTATGACTAACCATCCTGTGTGATGGGATTTTTTAGCATCACGTAGCTAGCTTTTGACACACTGTACTCCCCTTCATATAGTCCAGGGTAGCTGCACAAATGCAGATGTACCTAATATATTAATACAAAAAATGGGAAACAATGTACCCAATAGCAGAAGATGAAGCGTGGTACCCAAGGTTATAGAGGCAGTAAAGAGAAACTTCCTGATGCAACATGTCAAGGAGGAAACTAGAAGAAGGGGTAGTGATCAACCAACTAGACCTGGTCATCGTGCACAATAAGACTGACATTGATAACATTGACTATGAAATGCCAGTAGGAGCCATTGATTACTGTGGTTTAGTATTTGAATACATAGTCACAATGAATACTATAGAAAGATGTAATACGGTAAGAGAATGGGGAAGAGAACTCAGAGAAATTGAAAGCAGGACATATGGACTATGAAATGGACGAACACAATGAAGCCGAGAAAGATTTATACCCCCACTAATGGCCAAAGGAAGCAACTAGCATTAATTACCCCTTCATTCAATAGGCAGTGTCTGGAAGGAAAGAGAAAAAACAGAGAATACAGAACTGAAGGAAATCACGCTGTATATAAAGAGGCCAGAAATAAAAACACAGAATCTATAAGTGGCAACGAAGCAGAACAAAACTGACAACACATACAAGGCGTCGTCCCAGCTAAAACTGTTCATAGTGATAATAGGAAGAAGATGATTAAGAATGATCAAGTTATTGGACTTGACAAAAATAAGGAAAGACATCCAGGAAAACGATAAGGAGGTATGCGACGAAACTGAACTAAAGTTTTCAGGAAGAATTCAAGCTGAACCCTGATTTGCCAATAGAGCTTATAGTCAAAACCGAATGGGAAATGCCACAGTAAAACCTCACTGAATATCAATAACACCAGAAGAAGTAAATGGGCACCTACAGAAATAGATTTTGACAAAATCCGTGGGACCAGAAGAAAATATCGCCGTGGATATTAAAAGAGGCAGCTGATCATTGTGCAGNAAGGTCTGAGCGTGGTGCAGTGGGTTAAGGCGTACCTGTTATGCCAGTTGCTGGAAGGCTTCTGTGCTGGCTAGGGTTCGAGTCTCCTGGTGGAAAGTGTTCTAAAGTTGAATACCTTCTCTTGCATGTTTAGGCAAGTTGGGCAGCAAGCATAGACACAGTGTCTTGACAGAGAGACAGAGCGACTGCAATACGGAGCTCCTGCGGATCAAGACGTGTGCCTGTCGCAGACATAGGGACTGCCAAAAAGAAGTCTCCTGCATGGGGAGCCTGCACAGCTGTGAGGCGTGCACGATCACTGGGGGTTGTTGCTGCCTCCAGCAAAGCTGTGGCTTCTTTGTCTGCAATGGGGCTGTCCCAACTGGATTGTTTCTTGGCTTTCGGCATGGCTGGTCTGAGTGCTGGGTCTGCCATGGCACCCCAATTCGTGTCGCATTCCGTGTAGTAGGGGTCCTGTATCCCCGCTACATCACTGAGGGTGTCAGGTAGAATTTCCTTAACCAGGTCATCAGATGCTGAGGAGGAAGACAGGAAGGCTGGGACAGTAATTTGGGTGGCGGTGCGGACACCCAAGCCACCGAGCCTAACAGGAAGAGTGGCTTGTTTCCACTGGCACTCGTTGAGGGAGAGATTAACAACTTTTTCCAGCATGGTCCTCAGTAATAGGTCATACTCTTCAAGCTTTTGGTTGTCGTAAGATGGGGCGCACCTCAGAAAGTAGGTTTGCCTCGGAAGGGATAGGCATTTGGTGAGGAGATAAAAGCATCGTGGGCATCGATGTCACCTATTCTGTCTTCCATCCTCCTAAGGTCTGCGATTTTCTTGTCAAGGATCTCCTCAATGGCGTTAGACCCGAGGGGGGCTCCAAGGAGGGTGCTGTTCTCGGCCCTAATGACATGGGCTCCAGGCAAGGCAGACCTTATTCCAGACCTGACACCAGACCTGTGTGTCTATATGTATGTATATTATATATATATATATATATATATATATATATATATATATATATATATATATATATATATATATATATTGTGACGATAATCTCTTATCAGAGATTTAGCCTGCCATTTCTGCGAATCACGCCTGTCCTCGTCAATCTACAAGATACGTTTTGTAGTGGCTAAACGTATTATAAGCTCGCCACACGTACCAGCAACTCCCTCCTTCCCCCCCACTGCTGCACCTGGTCGACGCGCCGAACCCTTCAACGGCCTAACGAGCGACTGCGGCCATCCAGCTTCCTCATTGGCCGCCAACCAACACTCCACTCCGGCTCCCCGCCAATCACAAGACCTCACCAGTTATTGTTGGAGTCCCTTGCGTTTCTGCCAGCCAGAATATTGTGTGCTCGCAAGCTGTGAACTCCTAAGTGACTCACTCTGTGTGGTCAAATAGAGGTTCATAGTTAGTGCATATATTCCAGCATTCATATTTTGCTTACTTTTGTATATCAATTCTCCTCCCCATTAACGTAATCTATTTTCATGTTTATATTGTTTATTATTTTTGCCAGTAAGCCAAGTTTTTGCATTTATTTCAATTTGTGTTTTCTTATTGTTATTAAAATCCATATTTTTTATTATTGCTTTTCGTCTTTACAACCTTACCACAGATTACCAAATCACGCAGTCATTCTTTTTTTCTCTTTTTTTTTCCTTTTCTTTTTTTTATATTATATGTGGCCCAGCACTGACACCTGCTAGTTGGAAGACTGCCGACCACCATTTCCAACTCGTTACCGTCACAAATATATATATATATATATATATATATATATATATATATATATATATATATATATGTATATTTTGTATATTTATATATATATATATATATATATATATATATATATATATATATATATATATATATATATATATATATATATATATATATATATAAAGGAGCCAAAGCTTATATCAATGTACTGTGGTCACATGGGACTTGCAGTGCTATTACATCTATTGGTGTGGTGTTACTTGGGCCTTGCTACACTTAGTACTTCCCAAGGTGTGGATTCATTTGGGACATTGTGCTGTGTTAGTTCCATAGGCTACATGGGTTCTATATGGACCATCAACTAAGCTGTGATTCATACGTCAAGCTGCAAGCAGCAGCGTCCAACATCCTAGTTGACTAGTCCAGCAACCAGGAGGCTTGGTTAGTGATCAGCTCGTTCTGGTAATTTGTTTCCTGTTGCCAATTACATATCCGACGAATGCTGTCAAAATCTACTTCAATAGTTGTTATGATATACACGTATGTATATATAACTGTTGGAACACAAAAAGCATTATTTCACATTATTGATGCCTCCATTAGCAGTATTATCCACCTGACAAAGGTATAAAATTGCACGATAATTGTATCGTTGCTATGTCATGTAATTTGCATTTTATTACATTTCCCCTTATGTATCATTTCCAATTTTCAATTCCCCTATATACATTTCAATTACATTTCCCCTATATATCAAGCAATATGGAAGAAGAGATTAATGAGAGGTAATTTGTTTTTAATTTTATTTTTATTTTTTTGCAAATTGTTTCTTAGTGATTGTATATATCTATCTGAAATTAGCATACGGATGTTAATTAAGATATTAAAATACCTTTAATAGCCACAAAGAGAAGAAACGTTTAAATGTCACCATCAGACCATAGCTGTTCAAATGTCACCATCAGACCTTAGCTGTTCAAAGGTCACCATCAGACCATAGCTGTTCAAATGTCACCATCAGACGAGAGCTGTTCAAATGTCACCATCAGACGAGAGCTGTTCAAAGGTCACCATCAGACGAGAGCTGTTCAAATGTCACCATCAGACGAGAGCTGTTCAAAGGTCACCATCAGACGAGAGCTGTTCAAAGGTCACCATCAGACGAGAGCTGTTCAAAGGTCACCATCAGACCAGAGCTGTTCAATGCTGACCGTCCTACCCAAGTTACTTATATGGTCACCTTTTAACTGAATGTTTACACATCAGAATATTACCATTAATGTTTAAAGGTCACCTCTGTTATAAACAAATAGGATGCTCATCCATCCCAAAAAAATAATCTTTATTTGCGCTCTTTCCTGTGCTGTTACGCCTTATGTGGTCTTTCTCAATATAGATTCAAATATTTCGTATAGGAAAAAGCAAGTCTTGTGAAACAGAGAGAGTGGGAGGCTATATTAAACACCTAAATAAGTTAGATTAAATTATTACAAGTAAATGCAGATAAATATGAAATGTCTTAATTATAAACATAATCACAGAAATTATGATCTATAAAACCAGTGACAAGGCATAACCTGCTGTTATTTTTTCTATTTAGTTTCAGAGCGAAGAATTATGCACTTCTCTAGAATTGTGAGTGGAGATGGAAGCCACCTACATCCACACCATCAAGGCCAGATTCGACAAAGAAATTGAAAGTTAGAGAAGTTATAGATAAAACTCAATAGGTACAAGGCCAGTAGCCTGGGCAAAGACAGCTAAACCTCACTCACCGAAGACACTGATAGGTAAGTACAACTACGAACAGGTATATATTTACTAACATTAGAGAAGGTAACTACTCCAATTACAGTTTGCAAACTGTGGTCATATACAAAGAAAAGCCTCGTTTATATGACTTATTTTTAAGCTAACCTGATCCATAGCTGTGAACCGCAGTAACTATCCGATCACGCTTGTACAGAAGACATTAAATATTAACCTGGAGACAAGGGTTGTTCAAAGTTTACCCTTAGACAAGGCTCGGTGAAATGTCACCCTTACACCAGGGCTGTTAAAGTTAGGCTTGAGATCAGTCACCTTGGGATCATGATTGCTCAAAGGTGACCTTCATACAGGGATGGTCAAAAGTAACATTCAGACCAGCACTGGTCAAAGGCAAACTTCAGACCAGCTCTAATTACGCGATTTCATTTTTTTTACCACAGCTTTTTGAAAGGTCAGTCTTTAGCATATATGAAGCATTCGTAACCATTAATAACTCATCTTTTATGTGACAATATTCCTCTTTTTTGTTATCATAAAACATTTTATTTTCTTCTTCACTGATTTCTTTTCTCCTTTTTTGTTGTGTGTTATTCTAGTTTCGCTCCCAGTCTCTCTTAATACACACCACTCTGTACACCAGTTGTTTGACAGTTGAGAGGCGGGACCAAAGAAACAAAGCTTAACCTCCGCAAGCATAGGTAGGTGAGTACAATTAGGTGAGTACACCCTCACCCTATTTCTGTTACTATCTTCAGTACACATTACTTTCATCCCTGTAAACATCTCCACACCATCTTAACCCCCCCCCCCCACCACACTCCCTTCCCGTGTCTCCCAATACACCCTCACCATGTTCACCCACACACCTTTCCCATCTCCCATTACACACGCTCCCTGGGTCCTTCCTTCGTACACTCACCCTCCCGTCTCCTCCATCTCTCTACACACAGACAAGCCCTCCCACGTCTTATCCATCTCTCTACATACACACACCATGCCACGTCTCTTCCATCTCTTTTACACACACACTACACACACCTTCCCGTCTCTTCCATCTCTTTACACACAGACAAGCCCTCCCATGTTTTCTCCATCACTCTACATACACACACGCTCCTACATCTCCTCCATGTCTCTACACACAAACACACCATCCTACGTCTCATCCATCTCTCCACACAAACACACACACCTTCCCTATCTCTCAGCACACATGCCCTAAAAGCACACACACACACTTACTTTCTGTCTCCTCCCAACTCAAACACGCCCACCCAGAGTGCAAATGGCCCATCTGAATATATGTTTTAGAAGACATATCTGAATTCACTTTTTTTATTGGAACATTTAGGTACATGTGGATCTGTGCAGCTATCATAAACTATATGAAAGGGAGTGTGTGTCAAAAAAAAAAAATAGCAACGTGATGCTGAAAATTCCTATCACTCAGGATGGTTAGTCGTACAGAGGCCTGCACTGGGAAACTTTGGATGCATTTTGAGGATATCATCAAGAACACGAGAGTTAATAAAGTAATTGCAAAGTTTCAGGTACCTCATGCCGGGAGTCTGAAGGATCTAATAACTTGACATTCAGTGATGTAGTGCGGGAGATCATGCCGCAGTTCCTGCTCACAGAGTTTGCACCTGGAGTGCTCAAGATTGGGAGATCCGTCACCTGTAGCCACCTGCCACAGTACAGGTAACGGTAACCCAACCTGATCCTGGCAACCACTGTGTCGCACAGTCTGGTGGACGTCTTGTGCTGCCCGTACACAGGTTTCGGGTATGAACAAATCATAACTTTTTATAGTGGTGCTTTCAGGCCGCTGGGAGTCAGTAGTTTCTCTCCTATCGGGCCTGACTTTTCGGAAGAAAGGGAATTATCAGAAAAAGCGCCAAGCCATAAAGACTATAAACAACTGGAAAGAGAATTATCAGAAAAAGCGCCAAGCCATAAAGACTATAAACAACTGGAAAGAGAATTATCAGGGGGACGTCCGAAGCCGTTACGGCTATATAGCACTTCGAAGGGGTCAGGATAAGGATTTGAGATGGGACTAGGGGAAGGAATGGTGCCCAACCACTTGGATGGTCGGCGATTGAACGCCAGGAATTGAACGCATGAAGTGAGACTTCAGGGGGACATTGGGGCGAGCCCAATTTCACTTTGACAATTGTGATAAATGACCATTAATCCTGCAAAGTTTGATGAGTCTAGCCACAAGTAAAGTTACATCTGATATAATTTACATCACAAAGAAATGAGTGAAATATTGAGGAATCAATAAGACTCTTTCTTCAGCGAGCGACTAAACACACTGAAGACTGATAATCTAAATGAATTTTTCAAGACGTGATAACAACATTAAATCATATATCAGATGCCACCCTATCCACAATGGATTTTGAAGAAGCCATAGACAGTATGCCTATGCATTCCGCAGCAGGCCCTGATTCTTGGAACTCTAAATTCATCAAGAACTATAAAAAGCCACTATCGCAGGCCCTTCACATTCTTTGGAGACAGAGCCTAGACACTGCCGTTATCCCTAACATGCTAAAAACAGCAGAGATAGCACCACTCCATAAAGGAGGAAATAGGACAGAGGCAAAAATTTACAGACCAATATCACTGACATCAAACATCATAAAAATCTTTGGAAGAGTGCTAAGCAGTATGATCACAAAATAAGTGGAATCCCAGCATCCCAGCATAGCCCTGGACAACATGGGTTCAGAACAGGGCGCTCTTGCCTATCACATTTGCTGGACCACTATGACATGGCCTTAGACCCCCATAGAAGACAAACAAGACGCTGATGTAATTTACACAGATTTCGCAAAAGCCTTCGACAAATGTGAACGAAAAGGCAATGTAAAGGATTGAGTGTACTCGTGTCGGAAGAACTTACCTTTAAAGAACACAATAAAGTAGCCGTCACAACTGCAAGAAAAATGACAGGTTGGATAACAAGAACCTTTCACACTAGAGATGCTATACCGATGATGATACTTTTCAAGACGCTAGTGCTCTCTAAAGTCGAATACTGTTGCACAATAACAACCCCTTTCAAAGTTGGAGAAATTGTTGACTTGGAGAGCGTGCAGAGATCCTTTACTGCTAGAATGCACTCTGTAAAACATGTTAACTATTGGGACCGATTAAAATGCCTAAATCTGCATTCCTTTGAGCGCAGGTGGGAGAGATAAGTAATAATTTAAACGTGGAAAATAATAGAGGGGCTGGTCCCAAACATGCACACAGAAATAACAATAAGACCAGAAGGCATGGCAGGATGTGCAGAGTATCCCCGTTGAAGAGCAGAGATGCAATAGGTACTCTGAGAGCATCAGAGGCCCAATCATCAGAGGCCCGAGACTGTTCAACACACTTCCACTACACATAAGGGGCATAACTGGCCGACCCCTCACAGTGTTGAAGAGAGAACTTGATAAGCACCTCCAAAGGACTCCTGATCAATCAGGCTGTGACTCATACATCAGGTTGCGAGCAGCCGCGTCAAACAGCCTGGTTGACCAGTCTAGCAACCAGGAGGCCTGGTCGACGACCAGGCCGCGGGGACGCTAAGCCCCGAAGCCATCTCAGAGTAACCTCTAGGTAAGAGTCTGGCATAAATCCTCAGACAAACAGACATTTTCTTTTATGGATAGAGATTAAACGGGGTAGCCGGCGGTACCTGAGTAGATCTGGTGACCGCCTCCCAACACGCTAACCCCTACCTTCTTAACTACACACAACAACCATATCTCTCTTCACACACACAAACCTTCACTTTCTCCTCTACTACAGTACCACTCATCACCGTAATTGTGATAGTAACTGTTTTTTTCTTGACTCATCCTCTCCACCTTCCACAACACTCCCTCCCCACCTCCCACAACACTACCTCCCCCCCTCACCCTTCCACAACACTCCCTCCCCACCTCCAACAACACTCCCTCCCCACCTCCCACAACACTCCCTCCCCACCTCCCACAACACTCCCTCCCCACCTCCCACAACACTCCCTCCCCACCTCCCACATACACTCCCTCCCCTCCTCCCACAACACTCCCTCCCCACCTCCCACAACACTCCCTCCCCACCTCCAACAACACTCCCTCCCCACCTTCCACAACACTCCCTCCCCACCTCCCACAACACTCCCTCCCCACCTCCCACATACACTCCCTCCCCACCTTCCACAACACTCCCTCCCACCTCCCACAACACTCCCTCCCCACCTCCCACAACACTCCCTCCCCACCTCCCACAACACTCCCTCCCCACCTCCCACATACACTCCCACCCCACCTCCCACAACACTCCCTCCCACCTCACACAACCCTCCCTCCCCACCTCCCACATACACTCCCTCCCCACCTCCCACAACACTCCCTCCCCACCTCCCACAACACTCCCTCCCCACCTCCCACAACACTCCCTCCCCCCCATGTCTGAGGGGAGGATGCCAAAGCTGGATGTGACAAGGCTGATGGGCCTGACAGAATCTCACCATGGATACTAAGGAAGGTGCAGAAGCACTAAGTGTGCCACTCTCTATGGTGTATAACAGGTCCTGGAATCAGGAGC
>WNGS01028583.1:14077840-14090171 GCA_020271785.1 Procambarus virginalis | reverse complement strand
GCTGGAGCTGCATACTCCAGGATGGTCTTATAAGTGGTATACAGGGTTCTGAAAGATTCCTTACACAAGTTTCTAAAGGCAGTTCTTCTTTGGCCAGTCTAGCATATGCCGCTGATGATATTCTTTTGATGTGGGCTTCTGGGGACAGGGTCGGTGTGATATCAACCCCAGATCTTTCTCTCTATTTGACTCTTGCAGGATTTCACCTCACCAGGTGATACCTTGTGTTCAGCCTCCTGCTCCCTTCTCCTAATTTCATCACCTTACACTTTCCCGAGTTGAACTTTAGCAGCCATTTTCTAGGACCATTCCTCCAGTTTATCCAGGTCATCCTGTAGTCTCTGTCTATCTTCATCCGTCTTGATTCTTCTCATAATTTTGCATCATCAGCAAACATTGAGAGGAATGAGTCTATACCTCCAGAAGATCGTTCACATATTAGAAACAGGATGGGTCCAAGTACTGAGCCCTGTGGAACTCCGCTGGTGCATCTCGCCACTCTGATGTCTCACCCCTCACCGTTACTCGCTGTTTCTGTTGCTTAAGTACTCCCTTATCCACTGGAGCACCTTCCCTTTTACTCCTGCCTGTTGATCAACTTTGTTAACAGCCTTTTGTGCGGTACTGTGTCAAAGGCTTTTGGCAATCCAGGAAAATGCAGTCGGTCCACCCTTCTCTTTCCTGCCTAATTTTTGTTGCTTGGTCATTAATATTCTATTAAACCTGTGAGGACGATTTACCATCCCTGAACCCATGTTGGTGGTGCGTTACAAAGTTATTTCCCTCCAGATGCTCTACGAGCCTTTTCCTCACGATCTTCTCCATCACCTTGCATGGTATACAAGTTAGGGAAACTGACCTGTAATTCAGTGCCTCTTGCCTGTCACTCTATTTGTATATTGGGACCACGTTAGCTGTCTTCCAACTTTCTGGTAAGTCTCCTGATTCCAGTGACCTGTTATACACCATAGAGAGTGGCACACTTAGTGCTTCTGCACCTTCCTTTAGTATCCATGTGAGATTCTGTCAGGCCCATCAGCCTTTGTCACATCCAGCTTTGGCATCCTCCCCTCAGACATGGTGGGGAGGGAGTGTTGTGTGAGGAGGGGAGGGAGTGTTGCGGGAGGTGGGGGGGAGTGTATGTGGGAGGTGGGGAGGGAGTGTTGTGGGAGGTGGGGAGGGAGTGTTGTGGGAGGTGGGGAGGGAGTGTTGTGGGAGGTGGGGAGGGAGTGTTGTGGGAGGTGGGGAGGGAGTGTTGTGGGAGGTGGGGAGGGAGTGTTGTGGAGGTGGGGAGGGAGTGTTGTGGGAGGTGGGGAGGGAGTGTTGTGGGAGGGTGGGGAGGTAGTGTTGTGGGAGGTGGGGAGGGAGTGTTGTGGGAGGTGGGGAGGGAGTGTTGTGGGAGGTGGGGAGGATGAGTCAGAGAAAAAAACAGTTACTATCACAATTACGGTGATGAGTGGTACTGTAGTAGAGGAGAAAGTGAAGGTTTGTGTGTGTGAAGAGAGATATGGTTGTTGTGTGTAGTTAAGAAGGTAGGGGTTAGAGTGTTGGGAGGCGGTCACCAGATCTACTCAGGCACCGCTGGCTGCCCCGTTTAATCTCTATCCATAAAAGAAAATGTCTGTTTGTCTGAGGATTTATACCAGACTCTTACCTAGAGGTTACTCTGAGATGGTTTCGGGGCTTAGCGTCCCCGCGGCCTGGTCGTCGACCAGGCCTCCTGGTTGCTAGACTGGTCAACCAGGCTGATTGACTCGGCTGCTCGCAACCTGATGTATAAGTCACAGCCTGATTGATCAGGAGTCCTTTGGAGGTGCTTATCAAGTTCTCTCTTCAACACTGTGAGGGGTCGGCCAGTTATGCCCCTTATGTGTAGTGGAAGTGTGTTGAACAGTCTCGGGCCTCTGATGATTGGGCCTCTGATGCTCTCAGAGTACCTATTGCATCTCTGCTCTTCAACGGGGATACTCTGCACATCCTGCCATGCCTTCTGGTCTTATGTGTTATTTCTGTGTGCATGTTTGGGACCAGCCCCTCTATTATTTTCCACGTTTAAATTATTATTTATCTCTCCCGCCTGCGCTCAAAGGAATGCAGATTTAGGCATTTTAATCGGTCCCAATAGTTAACATGTTTTACAGAGTGCATTCTAGCAGTAAAGGATCTCTGCACGCTCTCCAGGTCAACAATTTCTCCAACTTTGAAAGGGGTTGTTATTGTGCAACAGTATTCGACTTTAGAGAGCACTAGCGTCTTGAAAAGTATCATCATCGGTATAGCATCTCTAGTGTGAAAGGTTCTTGTTATCCAACCTGTCATTTTTCTTGCAGTTGTGACGGCCACTTTATTGTGTTCTTTAAAGGTAAGTTCTTCCGACACAAGTACACTCAAATCCTTTACATTGCCTTTTCGTTCACATTTGTCGAAGGCTTTTGCGAAATCTGTGTAAATCACATCAGCGTTTTGTTTGTCTTCTATGGGGGTCTAAGGCCATGTCATAGTGGTCCAGCAAATGTGATAGGCAAGAGCGCCCTGTTCTGAACCATGTTGTCCAGGGCTATGCTGGGATGCTGGGATTCCACTTATTTTGTGATCATACTGCTTGCACTCTTCCAATGATTTTTATGATGTTTGATGTCAGTGATATTGGTCTGTAAATTTTTGCCTCTGTCCTTTTTCCTACTTTATGGAGTGGTGCTATCTCTGCTGTTTTTAGCATGTTAGGGATAACGGCAGTGTCTAGGCTCTGTCTCCAAAGAATGTGAAGGGCCTGCGATAGTGGCTTTTTATAGTTCTTGATGAATTTAGAGTTCCAAGAATCAGGGCCTGCTGCGGAATGCATAGGCATACTGTCTATGGCTTCTTCAAAATCCATTGTGGATAGGGTGGCATCTGATATATGATTTAATGTTTGTTATCACGTCTTGAAAAATTCATTTAGATTATCAGTCTTCAGTGTTTTAGTCGCTCGCTGAAGAAAGAGTCTTATTGATTCCTCAATATTTCACTCATTTCTTTGTGATGTAAATTATATCAGATGTAACTTTACTTGTGGTTAGCCTCATCAAACTTTGCAGGATTAATGGTCATTTTATCACAATTGTCAAAGTGAAATTGGGCTCGCCCCAATGTCCCCCCTGAAGTCTCACTTCATGCGTTCAATTCCGGCGTTCAATCGCCGACCATCCAAGTGGTTGGGCACCATTCCTTCCCCCAGTCCCATCCCAAATCCTTATCCTGACCCCTTCGAAGTGCTATATAGCCGTAACGGCTGGGACTTCCCCCTGATAATTCTCTTTCCAGTTGTTTATAGTCTTTATGGCTTGGCGCTTTTTCTGATAATTCCCTTTCTCCGAAAAGTCAGGCCCGATAGGAGATAAACTCTTCCGAAAAGTCAGGCCCGATAGGAGAGAAACTACTGACTCCCAGCGGCCTGAAAGCACCACTATAAAAAGTTATGATTTGTTCATACCCGAAACCTGTGTACGGGCAGCACAAGACGTCCACCAGACTGTGCGACACAGTGGTTGCCAGGATCAGGTTGGGTTACCGTTACCTGTACTGTGGCAGGTGGCTACAGGTGGCGGCATCTCCCAATCTTGAGCACTCCAGGTGCAAACTCTGTGAGCAGGAACTGCGGCATGATCTCCCGCACTACATCACTGAATGTCAAGTTATAGATCCTTCAGACTCCCGGCATGAGGTACCTGAAACTTTGCAATACTTTATTAACTCTCGTGTTCTTGATGATATCCTCAAAATGCATCCAAAGTTTCCCAGTGCAGGCCTCTGTACGACTAACCATCCTGAGTGATAGGAATTTTTAGCATCACGTTGCTATTTTTTTTTTGACACACACTCCCTTTCATATAGTTTATGATAGCTGCACAGATCCACATGTACCTAAATGTTCCAATAAAAAAAGTGAATTCAGATATGTCTTCTAAAACATATATTCAGATGGGCCATTTGCACTCTGGTGGCGTGTTTGAGTTTGGAGGAGGACAGAAAGTAAGTGTGTGTGTGTGCTTTTAGGGCATGTGTGCTGAGAGATAGGGAAGGTGTGTGGTTGTTGTGGAGAGGATGGATGAGACGTAGGATGGTGTGTTTGTGTGTAGAGACATGGAGGAGATGTAGGAGCGTGTGTGTATGTAGAGTGATGGAGAAAACATGGGAGGGCTTGTCTGTGTGGAAAGAGATTGAAGAGACGGGAGGGTGAGTGTACGAAGGAAGGACCCAGGGAGCGTGTGTAATGAGAGATGGGAAAGGTGTGTGGGTGAACATGGTGAGGGTGTATTGGGAGACACGGGAAGGGAGTGTGGTGGGGGGGATGAAGATGGTGTGGAGATGTTTACAGGGATGAAAGTAATGTGTACTGAAGATAGTAACAGAAATAGGGTGAGGGTGTACTCACCTAATTGTACTCACCTACCTATGCTTGCGGGGTTAAGCTTTGTTTCTTTGGTCCCGCCTCTCAACTGTCAATCAACTGGTGTACAGAGTGGTGTGTATTAAGAGAGACTGGGAGCGAAACTAGAATAACACACAACAAAAAAGGAGAAAAGAAATCAGTGAAGAAGAAAATAAAATGTTTTATGATAACAAAAAAGAGGAATATTGTCACATAAAAGATGAGTTATTAATGGTTACGAATGCTTCATATATGCTAAAGACTGACCTTTCAAAAAGCTGTGGTAAAAAAAATGAAATCGCGTAATTAGAGCTGGTCTGAAGTTTGCCTTTGACCAGTGCTGGTCTGAATGTTACTTTTGACCATCCCTGTATGAAGGTCACCTTTGAGCAATCATGATCCCAAGGTGACTGATCTCAAGCCTAACTTTAACAGCCCTGGTGTAAGGGTGACATTTCACCGAGCCTTGTCTAAGGGTAAACTTTGAACAACCCTTGTCTCCAGGTTAATATTTAATGTCTTCTGTACAAGCGTGATCGGATAGTTACTGCGGTTCACAGCTATGGATCAGGTTAGCTTAAAAATAAGTCATATAAACGAGGCTTTTCTTTGTATATGACCACAGTTTGCAAACTGTAATTGGAGTAGTTACCTTCTCTAATGTTAGTAAATATATACCTGTTCGTAGTTGTACTTACCTATCAGTGTCTTCGGTGAGTGAGGTTTAGCTGTCTTTGCCCAGGCTACTGGCCTTGTACCTATTGAGTTTTATCTATAACTTCTCTAACTTTCAATTTCTTTGTCGAATCTGGCCTTGATGGTGTGGATGTAGGTGGCTTCCATCTCCACTCACAATTCTAGAGAAGTGCATAATTCTTCGCTCTGAAACTAAATAGAAAAAATAACAGCAGGTTATGCCTTGTCACTGGTTTTATAGATCATAATTTCTGTGATTATGTTTATAATTAAGACATTTCATATTTATCTGCATTTACTTGTAATAATTTAATCTAACTTATTTAGGTGTTTAATATAGCCTCCCACTCTCTCTGTTTCACAAGACTTGCTTTTTCCTATACGAAATATTTGAATCTATATTGAGAAAGACCACATAAGGCGTAACAGCACAGGAAAGAGCGCAAATAAAGATTATTTTTTTGGGATGGATGAGCATCCTATTTGTTTATAACAGAGGTGACCTTTAAACATTAATGGTAATATTCTGATGTGTAAACATTCAGTTAAAAGGTGACCATATAAGTAACTTGGGTAGGACGGTCAGCATTGAACAGCTCTGGTCTGATGGTGACCTTTGAACAGCTCTCGTCTGATGGTGACCTTTGAACAGCTCTCGTCTGATGGTGACCTTTGAACAGCTCTCGTCTGATGGTGACATTTGAACAGCTCTCGTCTGATGGTGACCTTTGAACAGCTCTCGTCTGATGGTGACATTTGAACAGCTCTCGTCTGATGGTGACATTTGAACAGCTATGGTCTGATGGTGACCTTTGAACAGCTAAGGTCTGATGGTGACATTTGAACAGCTATGGTCTGATGGTGACATTTAAACGTTTCTTCTCTTTGTGGCTATTAAAGGTATTTTAATATCTTAATTAACATCCGTATGCTAATTTCAGATAGATATATACAATCACTAAGAAACAATTTGCAAAAAAATAAAAATAAAATTAAAAACAAATTACCTCTCATTAATCTCTTCTTCCATATTGCTTGATATATAGGGGAAATGTAATTGAAATGTATATAGGGGAATTGAAAATTGGAAATGATACATAAGGGGAAATGTAATAAAATGCAAATTACATGACATAGCAACGATACAATTATCGTGCAATTTTATACCTTTGTCAGGTGGATAATACTGCTAATGGAGGCATCAATAATGTGAAATAATGCTTTTTGTGTTCCAACAGTTATATATACATACGTGTATATCATAACAACTATTGAAGTAGATTTTGACAGCATTCGTCGGATATGTAATTGGCAACAGGAAACAAATTACCAGAACGAGCTGATCACTAACCAAGCCTCCTGGTTGCTGGACTAGTCAACTAGGATGTTGGACGCTGCTGCTTGCAGCTTGACGTATGAATCACAGCTTAGTTGATGGTCCATATAGAACCCATGTAGCCTATGGAACTAACACAGCACAATGTCCCAAATGAATCCACACCTTGGGAAGTACTAAGTGTAGCAAGGCCCAAGTAACACCACACCAATAGATGTAATAGCACTGCAAGTCCCATGTGACCACAGTACATTGATATAAGCTTTGGCTCCTTTATATATATATATATATATATATATATATATATATATATATATATATATATATATATATATATATATATATATATATATATATATATATATATATATATACAAAATATACATATATATATATATATATATATATATATATATATATATATATATATATATATATATTTGTGACGGTAACGAGTTGGAAATGGTGGTCGGCAGTCTTCCAACTAGCAGGTGTCAGTGCTGGGCCACATATAATATATAAAAAAAAGAAAAGGAAAAAAAAAGAGAAAAAAAAGAATGACTGCGTGATTTGGTAATCTGTGGTAAGGTTGTAAAGACGAAAAGCAATAATAAAAAATATGGATTTTAATAACAATAAGAAAACACAAATTGAAATAAATGCAAAAACTTGGCTTACTGGCAAAAATAATAAACAATATAAACATGAAAATAGATTACGTTAATGGGGAGGAGAATTGATATACAAAAGTAAGCAAAATATGAATGCTGGAATATATGCACTAACTATGAACCTCTATTTGACCACACAGAGTGAGTCACTTAGGAGTTCACAGCTTGCGAGCACACAATATTCTGGCTGGCAGAAACGCAAGGGACTCCAACAATAACTGGTGAGGTCTTGTGATTGGCGGGGAGCCGGAGTGGAGTGTTGGTTGGCGGCCAATGAGGAAGCTGGATGGCCGCAGTCGCTCGTTAGGCCGTTGAAGGGTTCGGCGCGTCGACCAGGTGCAGCAGTGGGGGGGAAGGAGGGAGTTGCTGGTACGTGTGGCGAGCTTATAATACGTTTAGCCACTACAAAACGTATCTTGTAGATTGACGAGGACAGGCGTGATTCGCAGAAATGGCAGGCTAAATCTCTGATAAGAGATTATCGTCACAATATATATATATATATATATATATATATATATATATATATATATATATATATATATATATATATATATATATATATATATATATATACATACATATAGACACACAGGTCTGGTGTCAGGTCTGGAATAAGGTCTGCCTTGCCTGGAGCCCATGTCATTAGGGCCGAGAACAGCACCCTCCTTGGAGCCCCCCTCGGGTCTAACGCCATTGAGGAGATCCTTGACAAGAAAATCGCAGACCTTAGGAGGATGGAAGACAGAATAGGTGACATCGATGCCCACGATGCTTTTTATCTCCTCACCAAATGCCTATCCCTTCCGAGGCAAACCTACTTTCTGAGGTGCGCCCCATCTTACGACAACCAAAAGCTTGAAGAGTATGACCTATTACTGAGGACCATGCTGGAAAAAGTTGTTAATCTCTCCCTCAACGAGTGCCAGTGGAAACAAGCCACTCTTCCTGTTAGGCTCGGTGGCTTGGGTGTCCGCACCGCCACCCAAATTACTGTCCCAGCCTTCCTGTCTTCCTCCTCAGCATCTGATGACCTGGTTAAGGAAATTCTACCTGACACCCTCAGTGATGTAGCGGGGATACAGGACCCCTACTACACGGAATGCGACACGAATTGGGGTGCCATGGCAGACCCAGCACTCAGACCAGCCATGCCGAAAGCCAAGAAACAATCCAGTTGGGACAGCCCCATTGCAGACAAAGAAGCCACAGCTTTGCTGGAGGCAGCAACAACCCCCAGTGATCGTGCACGCCTCACAGCTGTGCAGGCTCCCCATGCAGGAGACTTCTTTTTGGCAGTCCCTATGTCTGCGACAGGCACACGTCTTGATCCGCAGGAGCTCCGTATTGCAGTCGCTCTGTCTCTCTGTCAAGACACTGTGTCTATGCTTGCTGCCCAACTTGCCTAAACATGCAAGAGAAGGTATTCAACTTTAGAACACTTTCCCACCAGGAGACTCGAACCCTAGCCAGCACAGAAGCCTTCCAGCAACTGGCATAACAGGTACGCCTTAACCCACTGCACCACGCTCAGACCCTTAAAAGAGATGGTAATTTCGGGGTATTTCAACACCTCAAAGACTACCACCTCCCAAGGGCAACTAGAGCAAGTGAGGGGTCAATTTTACGTTTTTTTCATCAAGTCCCTGTTAATATGGGAAGACACTGTGTCTATGCTTGATGCCCAACTTGCCTAAACACGCAAGAGAAGTTATTCAACTTTAGAACACTTTCCCACCAGGAGACTCGAACCATAGACAGCACAGAAGCCTGTCACAGCACAGAAGAACACAGTGTCTTCCCATATTAACAGGGACTTGATGAAAAACGTAAAATTGACCCCTCACTTCCTCTAGTTGCCCTTGAGAGGTGGTAGTCTTTGAGGTGTTGAAATACCCCGAAATTACCATCTCTTTAAGGGTCTGAGCGTGGTGCAGTGGGTTAAGGCGTACCTGTTATGCCAGTTGCTGGAAGGCTTCTGTGCTGGCTAGGGTTCGAGTCTCCTGGTGGGAATGTGTTCTAAAGTTGAATAACTTCTCTTGCGTGTTTAGGCAAGTTGGGCATATATATATAATATATATATATATTATATATATATATATATATATATATATATATATTATTATATATGAATGAAAAAAACTCACAACCCAGAAGTGACTCGAACCCATACTCCCAGGAGCAACGCAACTGGTATGTACAGACGCCTTAAACCACTTGACCATCACGACTGGACATAATGAGGTGATAGCCGAAGCTATTTGAAGCACCTCACCGCCGGCACTCGGATGGTTATCTTGGGCATAGCATTTTACCAACATTTTACCAGGTGATTTGGTAAATGCTATGCCCAAGATAACCATCCGAGTGCCGGCGTGAGGTGGTTCAAATAGCTTCGGCTATCACCTCATTATGTCGGTCGTGATGGTCAAGTGGTTTAAGGCATCTTGTACATACCAGTTGCGTTGCTCCTGGGAGTATGGGTTCGAGTCACTTCTGGGGTGTGAGTTTTCATTCGCAGATAGTCCTGGGGACCATTCAGGTTTGTTCGCATATATATATAAATATATATATATATATATATATATATATATATATATCTATATATATATATATATATATATATATATATTATATATATCAACAAGCCTGAATGGTCCCTAGGACTAGATACAACTGAAAACTCACACCCCAGTTGCACAGTTTATACCAAAAACTCACACTCGAACCATACTTCCGGGGAGCAACGCAACTGGTATGTACAGGGACACCTTAATTCGCTTGACCATCACGACAGTCACGTACGTTTATGTTACGTTGTTGGGTTTGATTAGATATACAGTGTTTAGTGAGTTTCATATTATTTAGTAGTCCTGGATACAGCAGTGTCGTAGACGTTGAGACGAAGCCTGGAGCAGAGCAGAGAGCTGAGTGAGGCCGGAGTCGTGGAGCTCTATGCGGGAGAGCGTGGCAGCTCGATTGGGGAATTGTGAGTGTCTGAACTCGGGGAGCGATAGCGTTGTTGCTGGATGCGGTCGTAGTCCTGCTGTCTGCTCTGTGTCGAAGCTGTAGCGTCTTGGGTCGACTAGAACTGCCCAAGCCGAGTACACATTCTTGACTGGAGATTGTACTATTGTATTGTCGTGATGGTCAAGCGGATTAAGGCGTCCTGTACATACCAGTTGCGTTGCTCCTGGCAGTAGGTTCGAGTCACTTCTGGGGTGTGAGTTTTCAGATATATATATATATATATTATATATATATATATATATATATATATATATATATATATATATATATATATATATATATATATATATACACACCAGAGTCATGAGAGAAAGACCTGGGGGTTGATATCACGCCAGACCTGTCCCCTGAAGCTCATATCAAGAGGATAACATCAGCGGCATATGCCAGGTTGGCTAACATAAGAAAGGCCTTTAGAAGCTTGTGTAAGGAATCTTTCAGAACATTATATACCACATATGTCAGACCATCCTGGAGTATGCGGCTCCAGCGGTGGAGTCCATATCTAGTCAAGCATAAGACTAAACTGGAAAAGGTTCAAAGGTTTGCCACCAGACTATTACCCGAACCGAGGGGTTTTGAGCTACGAGAGAGACTACGGGAATTAAACCTCACGTCACTGTGAGACAGAAGAGTTAGAGGGGACATGATCACCACATACAAGATTCTCAGAAGAATTGATGAGGGTAGATAAAGACAGACTATTTTAACACAAGGGGCATACGCACAAGGGGACACAGGTGGAAATTGAGTGCCCCAAATAAGCCATAGAGATGTAGAAAGAATTTTTCAGTGTCAGAATAGTAGACAAATAAAAAGCATTAGGAAGTGATGTGGTGGAGGCGACTCCATACACAGCTTCAGTGTAGATATGATAGAGCCCAGTAGACTCGGGAACCTGTATATTAGTTGATTGACCGTTGTTGATAGGCGGGACCAAAGAGCCAGAGCTCAACCCCCGCAAGCACAGCTTGGTAAGTACAACTAGGTAGTACTCACACACACACACACACGCGCGCACCACACACACATAGAACGGTAATCAGTATATAAAAAAGTGAAGACCAATCCTGTAAAGGCGTTCATATACCTGCTGCAGGGTCACTTTATCTCACCTTGGATTGTGTGAACATCTGACTCTAGCATTGTGTTAGAGTCAGCAGTCTGCGTATCCAACCAAGAGGACATTCACCGTGTTGCTTCCTGGTGTGTATCCTACAACGTTACACGACGCAGGTGAAGTAAGGCCCTCACACACAATTCACGGTGACAGGTCCTGCTGCCTCGTCTTCCGTCCAGTAATTCACCAGTTCAAATTTGGCGCTGCTAGCCGGTGGGTTGTTGCTTTCCACTGTGGTTGTCCAACGGTTCGTGTTCCAGCGTCACCGATGTAAGGTCTGGCTCTGGAAAATATTATAAAGTGTAAATATTTTAGATCTGAAAGAAGATAAGAGTGAAGAATTGTAATAATCTGTCCGGTCAAGTTCCAGTGTCGTAATCTGGAAGTCGACCACACATTGTTGATGGTGTTATAATGATGTGGTTCGGCCAACAGGTGTTGTTCCTTAGCAGGTGTTGGACCTGTTGGCTGGACCATCACACTGTTGACCTGACCTAAACAAATCTTCCTTCACCTTAAAGTACTGTCTACGCTTATTATTATATACATGTCAAATTGCACTTGTCTGTTCCCAGAGATTAAAGGAAAAATTGGCCAGTAGTAAAATACCTAAATCCTTATATGACTTGATCCTCGTAGCTGTGTATATTTGAATTGTTACAAAATAATTTAAAAGTAATATATTTGTTACCCATAGACTAACAATTTGCTCAACACTAAAACTACTGATTTTTTGTTAAATGTCTTTACATTTGAGTTATATAGTACAGTGCACTAATACCCCACTCTCGTAAAAGACAAGATCTTCAGTCTCAGTTGAAGGAGAAGACTCAACTATATCTTACTTGTCATAGTAGCATCGTTGATGGTCACTGTGCCTCTCGTCACCGTCACCACCGTTGTGGAAGAAAGGGAAACCCTCATTCACCGTCACTCCTTCTATCTCACGGTAGACCTTGAGGCGCTGCTAGTGATGTCTTCTTGTAATATCAGATATTGTATGTTGGTCGTCTTGGTAATTGACGACCCAAGAACACCACAAAGTCCGTCCCGTCATCAGTCATGAT
>WNGS01028583.1:14059828-14075446 GCA_020271785.1 Procambarus virginalis | reverse complement strand
CGAATGAAAACTCACACCCCAGAAAGTGACTCGAACCCATTACTCCCAGGAGCAAATATAAAGATATATATATATATATATATATATATATAGTATATCATATAATAATATAATATATATTCTATATAATATATAATCTATATATATATATAGATATATAGACTAATATATATATATATATATTATTAAATATGACCGAAAAAGTAAGATTAATAATTCTAACACGAATTTTCTCGATTTTCCTTATGTTTCTTTTTACTGGTGACGGTAAATGAAAAATCAATTCTCCAAAATTCATTTTTTATTTCTAGTCTGACGCGACGCTTGAGCGCGTTTCGTAAAACTTATTACATTTTCAAAGACTTTAGTTTACACACACACACAACTATAGACTGAATAGAGCTTTAAACATTTCGATTTATATACCTGCATTTGGGTGGAGGGACATGTTACAGTAGTATAGGGAGAGGTGAAAACAAATTTTCAACACAAGCCAGAACGGGGTAAGAACGGGGTAAGAACGGGGTATGAACGGGGTATACAACAGGGGTATAAGCTAAAGGGAAGGATGGAAGTAACTGCAGAGGCCTATTGGCAAATATTTCTTGATGATTCTGTATTGGAGCAGAGTCTTGAAGTGGGTAGAATATAGCTGTGCGTTAATTGGCTGTTGATTGCTGGTGTTGACTTCTTGATGAGTAGTGCCTCGCAGATGTCTAGCCGCCTGCTGTCGCTGTGTCTATCGTGATTTCTGTGTTGTTTACTAAGATTCTCTGGTGATGGTTTGGTTGTGGGAAGAGATTATATGTTCCTTAATGGAGCCCTGTTGCTTGTGATGGTTAAAAGCCTAGAAAGAGATGTTGTTGTCTTGCCTATATACTGAGGTTTTTTGAGGCTTACAGTCCGCAAGAGGGCATTTGAAGGCATAGACGACGTTGGTCTCTTTTAGAGCGTTCTGCTTTGTGTCTGGAGAGTTTTCACATGAGTAAGCTGCCGTTTTCTTGGTTTATAGTAAATCGTTAGTTGTATCTTCCTGATCTTTGTCTGTAGGGATAACGTTTTTGTCTATTACAATATCTTTCAGGACCCTTTCCTCCGTTTTATGAGCTGTGGAGAAGAAGTTCCTGTAAAATAGTCTAATAGGGGGTATAGGTGTTGTATTAGTTGTCTCTTCAGAGGTTGCATGGCGTTTCACTTCCTTCTTATGATGTCTTCAATGAAACCTTGGAGAAGCCGTTGTTGACTAGGACCTGCCTTACCCTACAGAGTTTTGTCGACTTGCTTCCATTCTGAGCTGTGGCTGAGAGCACGGTCGACATAAGCGTTAACAACACTCCTCTTGTACCTGTCTGGGCAGTCCACTGTTGGCATTTAGGCACATTCCTATGTTTGTTTCCTTAGTGTAGACTGCAGTGTGGAAACCTCCGCTCCTTTCCATGACTGTTACATCTAGAAAGGGCAGCTTCCCATCCTTCTCCATCTCGTAAGTGAACGCAACACAGAATTCTGCTCAAACGCCTCTTTCAGCTCCTGCAGATGTCTGACATCAGGTACCTGTGTAAAAATGTCGTCAACATACCTGCAGTATATGGCCGGTTTCAAGTTCAAGTCGACTAAGACTTTTTTCTCGATAGTACCCATGTAGAAGTTCGCAAACAGGACACCTAGGGGAGAACCCATGGCGACCCCATCTACTTGCTTATACATGTGCCCATCGGGCTCAAGAAGGGTGCCTCCTTAGTACAAGCTTGGAGTAGTTTCCTCAGGATATGTTTTCTGGTATGTCAAGAGGAGTACAGGCCGGATCACGATACACTCGGTCCATTATCATCCCGATTGTTTCATCCACAGGTACGTTGGTAACACAGTGATTCTACGTCCAACGAGGCTCTTATCCCTGTGGCCCGTGTTCCCCGCAGTAAGTCAAAAATTCCTTCGGGAACTTCAGGCTGAAGCGCAAGGGACTTAGGAGTCAGTAAGCCGTTGAGTCGTTTCGCCAGTCTGTACGTGGGTGTGGGTATCTGGCTGATGAATGGCCGAAGTGGGTTTCCAGGCTTATGTGTCTTGACATTTCCATACGCATATCCAGGTTTATATTCCCCAATAATCTTGGCAGGTGGAGTCCGGATTTCTTGGCATTCACAGTTTCAATCAATTTGTTGACCTTTGCTTTCAATTCGGCTGTAGTGTCCTTCGTTACCCTTTGGAATTTAGTTTGGTCAGAGAGTATGAGGTTCATTTTCGCCAGATATTCGTCTTTCTTAAGGATGACGTATATTGGCGACTTGTCGCCTCTCCTGACAACTATCTCCTTGTTCTCACGAAGGCTCTTAGCTGCCGCTTTGAGCTCGGGGTCAGTATGGTGCTTCTGTAGTTGCCTCGATTCTTTCCTCCTTCTGCAATAAGTTCTGCTTGTAAGGTGTCTTGGTGGTGACCTTCTTTTGTGCTTCGAGGTCTAATATGTCGTCCAACAGGATCTCCAACTCCACTTTCGGGCCAACGCATTTGGTCTGGACATAACGTGACAGTTTATACCCAGATTTAGGAGAGTGACTTGTCCTCATTGAGGTTGATTCCTGCAAGGTTCAGGAAGCCGTCTCTTGGTCGTGGAATTGCCATATGTCCTCAATTAATGTTGTGAGTTTCTTGATTAGTTCTTGATTCACTTCTTCCAACGAGTTCGCAACAGCAACAACCCCAGCTCTCGATAGATGCAATCCATCACGAGCATACATTTCATTCCTTCCATAGAAGTATTCCCAGTTGACTATGAAAGATATTGCATTTGATTTGCAATATCTTTCCAGCCGGCAATTGACACCAAGCGCCCTCGACATCGATTCATTTCCCACTCCCTTCTTGGAAGAATGCCACATATGATCGGGATTCCTCCTTGCTCCTAACTAATTCAATGGCTGTCCTGAGTCTCTGTATTAGTTCCTCACTCCTAACTCTTCCAACATCTGCTGTACCCATATTCACCAGAACTGCTGTACCCTTATCTACCAGTACTACTGTACCCTTATCCACCAGTACTGCTGTACCCTTATCCACCAGTACTCCTGTACCCTTATCCACCAGTACTCCTGTACCCTTATCCACCAGTAATGCTGTACCATTATCCAGCAGTACTGCTGTACCCTTACCCAGCATAACAGTTTAACGCTATTAACCACCTGTAGGCATCATATCAATTTCTCTAGCAATTAAAGAGACAAAAACATTTACACAATGTCATATATTCCTTTGCCATTATCAGACATTTAACATGTCTCCGTTTTCATTGGTCTTGTCTTTTTCCCTCAATAGTCTTCACCAAACTCAAAAACACTATTGACCATCCTGGTAAATAGGGAAAATGGAAAAGGTTATGACATTCTATTCCTCTTCCTGAAGCTTTAGAAATTATTGGTAAATACTATGCTCCTTTGGTCAATAGGTTAACGAGAAGAGACCAGCTGGAAAACTTAGGGAAGCCCTTCTCCTGACCTCCAGGTTATTAGGTTGTGGATAAAAATATAAGGACCTCCGGTCTTCTGACCACCTAGACGAAGAATGGAAACAGCGGTCCTAATAAATATCTTCTTGGTGTTCTGGTCCGCGATTTAATGCTGAGAAGTTAAAGAATCGCTTCCTCTTTTTTCAACACCAAAGTAAATGTGTTTAGATTCATGGAAAGTATTCTGAGTTGGAATTATAATATATTCAACGTTCTGGAATACTAATCTCAGAGAGTCATTTTCCGTAAGGAAGTGTACAGAGAAGTTGCAATCAGAGCTTCCGTTTGTGATTCGTAAGTTGGAGCAAGAAAAACCAATTGAGTGAGATAATGTTCATGAGTAACCAGACATTCACTTCACAGAGAAGCTGCCAAATAGCAGAAGTTTAGTGGACAGGTTGCCTACTGTATTGCAACTATGCATCAACTAAGAATGTTTTCACACAATTGAATATTAAAGTCAATTGCTTGAAAGTAAGTTTATTTACATAGGATGCAATTGCAATAAACATTCAATCAGAAACTTAATTCTTATACAAATATTTTCTAACGATAACTTAATACCTCAATTTGCATTTTCATTTTGCATTTGCATCTTCATTTTGTAATGTTGGGATACTGGCTTCAGGCCAGTTACTTTGACCAGATTGGTCATTAAGGTTATTTTTTCATAGACTGTGATCACCCAGTTCATTACAGCTAGTTCCAATTTACTATTTTACAATGTGTCAGATTATCATACTACCCAGGGTTTGAACTCAGGTCGTCCACCTCTTTCAGGCTTACAGCCGAATGAAGGCGTAACCACTATATCACAGGGTACCATCTTCTATTTCTAATTAACAATATGTACTAAATTACCAATAGGAAAAAAAGCCAGCAGGTTAGTCATCTTACTGTTTGTATCTGTTTGTATTTGTAGCTGGGAGTCAAGTTGCTAGTCAGACTAGTCGATTAATATCTACCAATCCTCAGTATACATAGAGTATACTTGATCCTGAAGTATAAGCTGTTGCAAAATGGATAAATCATTCAAGGCAATATCCATATTTGACAAAAAAAAAACTCACAACTCAAACAGTTTGTAATAGATTTTACTGGGTGTATGTGTGAAGTGTATTAGGTGGGCAGAGCACCTCTAGCAATGGTTATTGAGATGTACCTCTCTCATAATGCAGGCAATGCAACAACTCTGAACAATGCAACAATGCAACTTTCTCTCTGTCATCCGGATTCATCATAGGCAATTATAACCATGAAGAATTCTTGCTATTAGAAATTTTTTTCCACGACCAACTCCGATGATTGAGCCTGTTGGCTTCAGCTTCATTGTACCTGAAAAACTCACTTACTTGCTTTTCATGTCCATCTTTCCTCAGTTGTTCTGTCCTTGTGCTGTACCTGATGATGACTCTTATTTCTAGAAAGGCTTTGATTGCTAATATATACAATATGGTCTTTCAGTACCCTCGGCAGAAAACATATCTGCTCGTTTATATCTGAAGAAGCTGACATGAGATGACATGCACAGGAACTAAATTATCCTTCCCTGATAGCTCTTGAGACTTTGAAGATCACTGTTGCTCTTGTGTTCCTTCTAGATATCTGATTGCCAAAAGAAAGGCTTTGGTTGCATAAAGAAGTCTTGGTCCTTAATTGGTTCTTTTCTTCATTCTCATTTTGGAAGGATTTGTTCATAATTACTGTGTAAGCTCCTCCAGTGCCATTAGTAGGATTAGCAGAGCTAGTAGTGTAGATTTTATTTGTTTCAATTTCCTATCTTTTAATTAACTTTCTTTGGAAACCTATATCTCATTTTATTTATCAGTATGTTGGGCATCGTTTTTATCTTATTTATATTATCTAACACGATTCTTCCTCCGGAGAAAAGCGATTTCTATAGATATCAGCTCTGGTGCTTGCTAAAGTAGGTTACGTTTTATGAAGAAGCAAACCAATCAATCCATCTTTTTGTGCTGCTTTAGTATCCTCTTACAGTTAGGGCAAAATTAATTTTTATTCGTAATGCTTTTATATGAGGGTCTCCAGCTACTACAGTAGTAAGCTAAACAGGATATTTTAGACTTGATTATCGACTTAAGAAGAAAAATTCTCTACTTATTTACAAAACAAAGCAAACCTGAGCAGGCAATAAATATGATACAATAGTAAAAGTGAGCACACAGCCGAGAAGAACAATATAAAGCCTGGAGAACAACGGTGCAACAGACGCCGCACATGTGAATAACAATGAACGTAAGGAATGTCCACACGAAACTTTGTGTGAAGGGTTTTGTCCATGTTGATTTTTTTACTCTTAACACTCCAATCCAGACTCCAAGCACTTATATAAAGACAACCTCTTACAAAGAACGTCGCTTCTCGCTCGTATGCGTTACTTAGGCTAAAAATTGTCGTACTAGAAAATGGAAGCGGCTCGTGAATGTGACGAGCTGTCCTGATTTCTGTTTTGGGTCCTCTGGTAGGTTAGGATATGGGTACTTTAAATTGACCGTTTTTTGACGTTGGAAACCTTTGGAGGACGGGCTGATAAATCAACTACTTTAATGCTCAAGATAATCATCCTACTGAATAAGTGTAAATTAAAATAATCCTGGAGGTCCAGAGCATTTGTGGGTATTGAGTCCAACTACTATTGTTACTCTAGAATAGCTCCTCGTTAAATCCTCGTCTCGGCCCTTGTGGATTTGTTCATATGATGCATCACGCTATTGTGATTCTGTGTGTAATAAAGTAAGGGAGAAGAGGGAGAACGGCCTGTTGACATAGCTCGAGTGCATGGGGGTATTGTTAAAACCCTGGTTTGTGTCTCAGAGAGGCTGCAGGATCCAAGTAAGTTCAGTAGAACTTCTTGTTTCAATTCGTTTGACCATGCCGTAGCTCAGTCGATTAAGGCAACGTCTGGGATGCTCTCGGATGTAGGTTCGAATCCTCGTCACGGCCCGTTTGGATTTGTTCATATGATGCATCACGAAATTGTGATTTCTGTGTGAAATAAGCAATATATTGAGAAATGATAAACTTAGTTATAGCGTCGTGATGTGTTTGTGTGCTTGAAGGCTAGCCGTCGTTATGGCGCCTAGTGGCCTAGTGTTAAGTCTTGGTAATCTCCACATATAATTAAATTGTAATATAAAATACCATGGATATTTTCCACAGTCCAACTTTATTAACTGTTTTGACCTGCCCATTAGAGTGTTTCAGCCTTTGGACTCTGTTTTAACCAACCTCGCGGACTGTTTCCGCCAGCCTTGTGGACTGTGTTACCAGCTACACAACTGAGCAATGATCATGTTCCCGGAACAGCTACTAAAGTTCGCAATGGCCTGTTAATATTACCTAATGCCATAAGGATCATAAAGTAAAAAGCTATTATTAAATTAGGAATACCAGTTTACTCTGTGATAGGGACAAATTAAATACAAATTACAGACGACAATAATAATCAATGTCCACCAGCTTATGACTACTGACACACTTCAAATTACATAAGAAAGGCTTAATTAATATCTCGCATAAAATACCAGAGTCAATAGCAACACCTAAACACAAACAAGAATACTTGCCATGAATAATACTTGTCCAGGACTAGTACGCTCAGGCACGCCCGCACACTGTCCAACTTATACAATAGCATACAGTACTGAATGCACTGGCATAATTGTAGCACATACAACAGAATGAATATATTTTAACGTAATACGTAAACACTGAATTCAGAAATATAGAAATCTGTAGTACATAGTAAAATGAAGTGTGATGAATGCATAATTATGCATACATTAAAATAGTTAGGAATCAGGTTCGTACCTGGTTTGTAACAGACTGTTTCAACAAGTCCTATGGTCTATTTCAACCAGTCTTGTGAACTGTTTCAACAAGTCCTGAGGTCTATTTCAACCAGTCTTGTGAAGTGTTTCAACAAGTCCTGAGTCTATTTCAACCAGTCTTGTGAACTGTTTCAACAAGTCCTGAAGTCTTTTTAAACCAGTCTTGTGAACTGTTTCAACAAGTCCTGGGGTCTTTTTAAACCAGTCTTGTGAACTGTTTCAACAAATCCTGGGGTCTTTTTAAACCAATCTTGTGAACTGTTTCAACAAGTCCTGGGGTCTTTTTAAACCAGTCTTGTGAACTGTTTCAACAAGTCCTGAGGTCTTTTTAAACCAGTCTTGTGAACTGTTTCAACAAGTCCTGGGGTCTTTTTAAACCAGTCTTGTGAACTGTTTCAACAAATCCTGGGGTCTTTTTAAACCAGTCTTGTGAACTGTTTCAACAAGTCCTGGGGTCTTTTTAAACCAGTCTTGTGAACTGTTTCAACAAGTCCTGGGGTCTTTTTAAACCAGTCTTGTGAACTGTTTCAAGTCCTGTGGTCTGTTCCAACCAGTCTTGTGAACTGTTTCTACAAACCTTGTGGATGAGATAACATGAGTCGCCTCCATACAGTCGATGCAGGGCTGGTCAGGGACGGTCCATCGCCACCGCACTGCGGTTTGCGAGTATCATATCCGGATAACAAAGAAACGCTAGTTTATGCACAGGACGGTAAAACCTTCACCATGTTGCCTTGAAAATGCGATATAATGTAACACACAACACGCTTAGTGAAATGATCCAATGTGTTTGAGAAAATAAACTCAATGTCAATGTGTAGCATTATGCTAACGTCTTCTCACTTTCCAATTTTAATGCTATCAGCAACCGTGTCAAATTTATGGAGCTCAATGGAAATTGAAATCACCAGAATATAGACACATCCAATGATCAAGAAGCATCTGCATAGATATCCGAAGTGTGTTCGAACAAAAGGTCTTAGTCGACGTGAACTTGAAACCGGCCATATACTGCAGGTATGTTGACAACATTTTTACAAAGGTACCTGATGTCAGACATCTGCAGGAGCTGAAGGAGGGATTTGAGCAGAATTCTGTGTTACGTTTCACTTACGAGATGGAGAAGGATGGGAAGCTGCCCTTTCTAGATGTAACAGTCATGGAAAGGAGCGGAGGTTTCCACACTCCAGTCTACACTAAGGAAGCAAACATAGGAATGTGCCTCAATGCAAACAGTGACTGCCCAGACAGGTACAAGAGGAGTGTTGTTAACTCTTATGTCGACCGTGCTCTCAGCCACAGCTCAGAATGGAAGCAAGTCGACGAAGAACTCTGTAGGGTAAGGCAGGTCCTAGTCAACAACGGCTTCTCCAATGATTTCGTCGAAGACATCATAAGAAGGAAGGTGAAACGCCAAGCAACCTCTGAAGAGACAACTAACACAACACCTGTACCCCCTATTAGGCTATTTTACAGGAACTTCTTTTCCACAGCTCATAAAACGGAGGAAAGGGTCCTGAAAGATATTGTTAATAGAAATGTTATCCCTACAGACAAAAATCAGAAGATACAACTAACGATTTACTATAAAACCAAGAAAACGGCCAGCCTACTCATGAGAAACTCTCCAGACACGGAGCAGAACGCTCTAAAAGAGACAAACGTTGTCTATGGCTTCAAATGCCCTCTTGGGGACTGTAAGCCTCAAAAAACTCGGTATATAGGCAAGACAACAACATCTCTTTCCAGGCGTTTAACGATGCATAAGCAACAAGGCTCCATTAAGGAACATATATTCTCTTTCCACAACCAAACCATCACCAGAGAAATCTTAGCAAACAACACAGAAATCATTGATAGATACAGCGACAGCAGGCGGCTTGACATCTGCGAGGCACTACACATCAAGAAGTCAACACCAGCAATCAACAGCCAATTAACGCACAACTATATTCTACACACTTCAAGACTCCGCTCCAATATAGAAACATTAAGAAATATGGGCCAATAGGCCTTCTGCAGTTCTATCTTTACCCAACTTCTATCTATACCCATTGTTTTGTACCCCACTATTCTGTACCCCGTATTGTATATTATCACCTCACCCAAATGCAGGTATAAGAGCCAATGTTGTTTCAGTCACAAGTTCAGTCATAAGTTGTGTGTGGATAAACTAAAGTCTTTGAAAATGTAATAAGTTTTACGAAACGCGCTCAAGTGTCGCGTCAGACTAGAAATAAAAATGAATTTTGGAGAATCGATTTTTCATTTACCGTCACCAGTAAAAAGAAACATAAAGAAAATCGAGAAATTTCGTGAATTTAAATATATATATATATATATATATATATATATATATATATATATATATATATATATATATATATATATATATATATATATATATATATATGTATGCACATACTTGCATGAACCACAAGAGAAGATTCTATCTCTTTTAAGGGTCTGACTTGGTGTAGTGGGTTAAGGCATACTAGTTATGGCAGCTATTGGAAGATAGTTGTGCTTTCTGGGTTCGAGTCCCACTGGTGGGTGTTGTCTAAAGATTGTTAATCTTCTCTTGTGGTTCATGCAAGTATGTGCTTATAGCATAGACACGAGTTCTCCCACATTGACAGTGGCTTGATGAAAAATGCTTGCGTGACCCCTCACTAATCTGGCGCCCTTGGGAGGTGGAGATATTTGAGGTAAATACTTCGAAGTCTCTATCTCTTTTAAGGGTCTGACTTGGTGTAGTGGGTTAAGGCATACTAGTTATGGCAGCTATTGGAAGATAGTTGTGCTTTCTGGGTTCGAGTCCCACTGGTGGGTGTTGTCTAAAGATTATATATATATATATATATATATATATATATATATATATATATATATATATATATATATATATATATATATATATATGTCGTTTGTCGTTTGCCTAATAATTGCCTAATATATATATATATATGTCGTTTGCCTAATAAGCCAAGTTTTCCTGAATTAATATATTTTCTCTAATTTTTTTCTTTTGAAATGATAAAGGTACCCATTTCATTATGTATGAGGTCAATTTTTTTTTATTGGAGTTAAAATTAATGTAGATATATGACCAAACCTAACCAACCCTACCTAACCTAACCTAACCTATCTTTATAGGTTAGGTTAGGTTAGGTAGCCGAAAAAGTTAGGTTAGGTTAGGTTAGGTAGGATAGGTAGTCGAAAAACAATTAATTCATGAAAACTTGGCCTATTAGGCAAATCGGGCCTTGCATAGTAGGCTGAGAAGTGCGTTCTGGCTACTAGGTACGACATATATATATATATATATATATATATATATATGTATATATATATATATATATATATATATATATATATATAGAAGGGGTACCACCTCTGGTGCAAGTGTAGGGACCCATAGCCTCGGAGAAGAAAATAAAGAGTACTCAGAGAAGACCTTGTGGATCCTCACTGAACACTTTGATATTTTCTTCTCCTACCACCCCTATTCTTTTGGTATGTGTGTATATTTATCTAATTTTTTTTGAAAATGTCATTACACAAAAAAAGTTACAATATTGATTACATGCACGGTACAAGGCTGCTTGTCACAAGTTGAATAGCTCCTCAAGCTCCTCAGATGGCGGGCAGGATCCTTGGATGCAGTGAGCATTTCTTCTCTGGATTGCCACACTAAGGCGCTGAAAAAGAAAACTGGCAGCCCTAGGGTCTCTAATTGTTTCGATTAGCTTAGACCCCAACTCCTTCAAAAAGCTAGCAGCACTTTTACCCCAGGCACCAAGTGTCTCTGAGGCAATGGGGACAAAATTGTAGTAGTGCTCAAGATCTCTGTATTTACGTGACTTGGCCGATTCCCGGTGATTGGCAGCTCCTCCTGCTTGAGTAGCACTGAAGTCAACATAGGTATTGGCTAGAGTTGAAACGCAAGTGTAGTCCCACACCAACTGTCTACCATTCTTCCAAGGGTTCACCGTGATTCCGTCTGGGCGACCAATAGGCTCATCAGAGTTGCGGGACATTAGGTAACGGGGCTCTCTCTCTGCTGGACAACCGGCTGTGGTAAGGCTTCTCTTAATAATGTCATTGACCTCGCCGTGTCTTGCTTGCCATCCTCCTGTCCTTTGGCAGAGAAGGCCATGCCGTCCGTAACTGTCGGCCTCTGCCTCGCCGCAAATACACCTGTATTCGGTGTGGATTGGGGCAGCGAGACGGACAGCCACTTTATTATTATTAACATCTCTATTGACAAAATTAATTACAAATTTGCCTAATCTGAGGATTTTGATTAAAGGGAGGATAATGCTAGTATTCACTGTCACGCAGGACAGAGGGTTATACATAAGACAATAGGTCTAAACTGTAGGCTGAAGCACATATATATCACGGTTACAATCAATGTTTTAATATATGGATATGTGAAAACAAGTTTCTACTGTGCACTGCCACACAAGGGCAGGGATGGGTTCATAGGTGATGCACCTTAGAAGTAATATACATAAAAATTGTTCTTCATTCTTTAAAATGGACAAGCAAATTTTGGGTAAATTGTTAGGATGTCGTCCAGAACACCTGAGTCAATAAAATAGTTACACAATTGGTGGTACAAGAGGCCAGGAGGTCTAAAGTCCTTTACGGTTTCACATTCATCAATGTAGTGTTCTAGTGAATGCATTAAAGGTTTATCACAAAGTTTACAATCTGAGTATTCTGGTAGTGGCTCAGCCTCACTAACCTGCCAGATGTGTCTATAGCCAAGGCGAATTCGCGCAATGACTACATCACATTGCCTGGTTCGGCTACTATGCTGACCATACAAATACCTATTATTACAAAACTTGTCAAAACTTTTAATACTGCAGCTTTCAGGTCTCTGGGCATTTCTTAGTTCTTCTAAATCTGAATTAATTTCTTTAATTTGTATGTTTCTAATAACTGCATTAGATAGTCCAAAGTCATAATCAATGTTTTCTTTCCTGCAAGCCTCATTGGCCAATCGATCTACGAAGTCATGTTTTCCAACTCCAACATGGGATGGGATCCACACAAATTTTATACAAGAGTTATTATCATTGGCAAAAATTACATTCCATTTAATATTACAAACTACTTCCGACATACATTGTGATGGGTTATTTAAGGACTGCAGAGCACTTTTAGAGTCACAGAAAATAACTTCACCACCATTGAGCTTAAGGTATTCAGTGGCTAGATAAATGCCCACTAGCTCGGTCTGTGTCGTGCTAGCCCAGTTGTTCAATCTCTGTGTACTAGACATGATCATTTCATTCCCTTTATACACTGCACATGCACAACCTGTTCTACCAGTGCCTAACTGCACAGAGCCATCAGTAAAGGCATAGGATTCAGGCGGTTTGAGAATTTGAACGGCAATTCGGAGGGCCTGCGGTGTATATATATATATATATATATATATATATATATATATATATATATATATATATATATATTTATTTATTTATTTATTTATTTATTTATTTATTTATTTATTTTACATCAGCAACTCATGAATGCGATAAGGTTACGTTATGACGGACTTTTCAGTCACTTGACATGCTTAATCTTTGAATTAACTCTGGGGAAGACTCCTTCAAGTTCTGCAAATGTATGTCAAACTTCGTAATTCATTGTCAGGAGTTGCAGTAATATCCGATGTCGTCGTCAGTTTGCATAAACTTAATATTCCTGGCCGTGGGAGAACTTTGCGACGGCCAGCTCGCTCAGCACCCTGGCAGGTCAGCCGGAACCTTCCTCGGGTGAGCGGGTCACAAGTACCAGGAGAAAGTTTGGCGGTCGGAGATGCTGAATTAGCATGAAGCCAAATCGCGAAACGAGTGACGTCAATCACAAAAACTAATATGGCAATTTCTTTGCCTCGTGGCAAAGAAGCGCAGACAGGCAGATGAATGGGGAGCCCCAGGAGCCAGGGTGACAAGCACCGGCCCCGTCTCACATATTTTGAGATATTAAGAGATACATATTGAGAGATATAGACACATATTGAGAGATATTAGAAAGAACATTTATAGTGTCAGAGTGGTTGACAAATGGAATGCACTAGGAAGTGATGTGGTGGAGGCTGATTCCATACACAGATTCAAGTGTAGATATGATAGAGCCCAATAGGCTCAGGAACCTGTACACCTGTTGATTGACGGTTGAGAGGCGGGACCAAAGAGCTAAAGCTCAACCCCCGCAATCACAACTAGGTGAGTACACAGAGAGCTCTGGGTAGCAAAACCAAAAACTCGGTCCCAACTAGGACGCAAAATTCATCCAGTGGCCCCTGGCAGAGCAGAAACCCACCAATGGCTGAGGGCACACCAAGAGCCCTTCAAGACCCGCCAACACCGGCACCTCACGGCCAAGCCGACGCTGGACACTGTTACCCCGCCGGGAGAACCAGCCAGAACACGTAAAAAAATCTATCAACACTTTCCGTGACCCAAGGCGATATGTGCGCCAGGCGCCGTACAACCAAACCGTTGAATAGGGATGCCAAACGGCAGTATCAAATCCAAAACGCGAAAACAGAACGTGATCCGGCGGCTCTGAAGCGAAAGTGGTGTCCAGACGCTCGTCGCCAAGGATGAACCAGGACCTCGTGTCAAAGAGTGGCAGGTGTCTACCTCGGACACCTGGTTATGCAGCTATTGTGATAATCGGGGATTTCACTTGCGGCCAGCGGGGAAGAAATGACTTCAACTCTGTACTCTGCTCCTTTTGAACATGAGGCTACGTTCCCAAATTTCATTCAATCTTTATTCCTGAACTCAAGTGGTCAGTACCCTACTGTCAGGCTTTCACATGTAAATGGCGTGGCATAATCGTAATGACGGTACATATAAACCCAGTGTTTAAAACTAAAAGAATATTTACTAACAAAAGAAATACAAAATAAGTACTTATTTGTTTTGGAAAACCTCAAATCAAGTCTGCGAACAGCTGCCGCTCTCGACCTTCCTTAATACTAACGTTACTCTATTCACATGTTTAGTCTCAATTTATCCTACCACTTGAGGGTATACATATAAATAATAAATTTCTACAAGTTCCCTAGGGAACAACTAGCCAACAAGGGGGAAGGGGAGGGCAGATTACTTAGTTAGGACATCATGACATCTGCAGCGGTTTGTAGCTCCCATGTGTCACCAGGTCACTGAAGTTCCATCACCACATCCTTGGCTGCTCCCTGGCTCACACGTATCCTCCTCCTTCCTTAGGCAACACAGACGTGGCGCCAGTCCTCTCGACACACCAGGAGGGGATGGGGACACGTCCAGTGGGGTGTCCAACGTCGGTGTCAACACTATATCTCCCTCGACCCCTTGTAACTTCGCAGGGTGTACCTTGTCCCGGCAGCTTTATATCAGTGCCCAGTGCACTGATTCACTGCCATGGAAGAAGATATCACGATGGCCGACGTCACTGGTTGGGTCAGTTTCGATAGAGGGGCGCAGTCAGTCTGTTCACTGTCTTTATAAGGTAATCAGAGATATTGAATTCTGCAGCACTTGTTCACCTCACTGGTACAACCATTTGAGCTGGACGGTAGAGCGACGGTCTCGCTTCATGCAGGTCGGCGTTCAATCTCCGGCCGTCCAAGTGGTTGGGCACCATTCCTACCCCTCGTTCCATCCTAAATCCTTGCACTAACCCTTCCAAGTGCTATATTGTCATAATGACGGCGTTTTTCCCGGATAATTCCCTCCCTCACCTAACTGGCTACTTCAACGTCGACATAAGGACAGTCTACACAGCACTGCTCCTGTCCCAGGTAAGTCCACTACGGGCTCACCATAGCCCGTGCTACCTGCCCCGCTCCTGTGCCAGGTAAGTTACGGGCTCACCATAGCCCGTGCTACTTGGAACTTGTTTAGAGTAGCTGAATCTATAACAACATAAATTAGACAAACGGATGCTCACAGCCACGTTGCTGGCACTGTTAAATAAATCATCCGTTTCTAGGGCACAGTTGACATTCCATTTGCCTCTTCACAAGCGAAAATCATAACGAGCACTCACTTATCGTGGCTCCAGTCTTGTCTTCACCAGCCTCTTCAACAGGTATTCCTTGTTGATTCACTCACGCCGAGTTATTACTACTTCCAACGCTCACTGGTCGGGACTGTCATTAAGCATCGACGGTCAGTCCATTCGCTTTGACCCACCCAGGTCCAAATGAAGGTACTTGCAACTCCCTCCACTGAATCTGGTATGCAATAGAGT
>WNGS01028583.1:14024911-14053282 GCA_020271785.1 Procambarus virginalis | reverse complement strand
TAAGCACCAAAGAAAGCAATAAAAAGACAGCAACACTTCATTAAGCAATACAAGAACCTGCAATATCACAAAAAAATATATCAATATACAAAAATATTGTAAGCAATACAACAGCCTACAACACTACACTAATATACAACATCCTACAACACTGCACTAGCAAATACAACATCTTATTCCTCTTCTTTAATAATACAACACACTTGGCGCAGAACAATAGTCAACAACACAACACATTTGAGCAATACAGCACTCAAAATTGCACGATAAACAAGCGTAGTAAACACACCAGATCATTCCACACATCATTACATTCACATCATCAATACCCAGCAGCCCTCTCGCTTCATTCCCCACTCATAAAATGCTCAGAAATATGAGATCTTACACAGCCTTGCATTAGTTTGGTTATTGCGGTTCTGAGAACAATGTGAAGTAATTTCGTTCCTGCTGTGCTTGCGTATGATTTATGCCTCTCCGGCAAACAGTAAACTGGTCGGCCTCGGTCAGGGGTACAATAGTGGAAGTAAAATCGATGTCTCTACCGTCAGTGTTCGTTAGTTTCAGTGGGTGCACTCACACTATGACGTCACTATGGCGCCACTATGACGGTCTGCTCCAGTATTCCAACTTTCGTTTTGTCCTCGTAGTCATTGCTCCGTTCCTATTCTTCGGCGTTTAGCAAGTGCGTTGAGCTTATTTACCCGTTATCTCTTCGCCTCCTTTCACACTCGTGCGCTGGTTTACTAATGTTTAAACCTCAGTAAAAGATATGCAAAGGCCAGAAAGAGGACACTGGTCCGACATGCGCCAGAACAAAAACAGAATGCTAAAACTATCTACATTAACGCATGTGTAATGGGAATAACTTATATTGCACTCCTTTTTTTGTAACGGATAAATGAACGATGAAATGATGTAGAGCAGTATACAACCACAATAAAACAGAAGGTGAATAACTGAAGTGCAACCTAAAGCAGAACATTGCTGCTCAATAAGACAGAGCTGTGGACCATGTAGACAGATTCCAGGGAGGATGACAAGCACGCCCATCAACAGCACAAGAAGATAAAACAAGCACATCACAAATACCAACACTAGCAGCACTTTCATAGTCAGTAAAGGGAAGCACGAACGTTTGAAGGCCTGAGCTTGCGACTGTCACGACCACCTTCACGACACGACGGGACGACCTCAGCTGCCTGTTGTACGCTGAGGCAACCTTCCTGAGCCTGGGTAATCTCATGATACTTGTGTATCTGACCTTGTGAAACACATGGAGGCTATGGTGTGATTAGGCTATGGTGTGAAAGGTAGGATATGAGGGCTATGGTGCGAAGGGTATTGTGTGATTAGACTATGTTGTGAAGGGTAGTGTATGTAGGTTATGGTGTGAAGGATATGGTGTGATTAGCCTATGGTGTGAAGGGTATGTGTTACCCACTCGCACTTGGTAAAGCTCGTGTTGCTGGAAGCAACTCTTAAAGATCCTTATTGGCCTGTTATCATGTATCTTACGTCAGGAATCATTAATTAAAACCACTATTATAAAAAAAATATGGAACACCTGTTTACTATGTGAAGGTCACACATACATTATACAAGTACAGACAAAATTAATACTTAAATGTTTATAGGCTTATAACCACTGACACACGTTACTATATACATACTATATTAAACGAATACCAGACTCAATAGCAACACCTAGTAGTAGGCATCAACCAATCTCAGGAGACTATGGAGTTGCGGTCTGGTTGTCGGTCTGGAGTGGCCTCTACAGGGCACAGAGCCAGGGTAGGTCGATATGGAGGAGAAGCTGTTACCCATGCAGCAGGTCATCTCTCTTCATGGCGCCGAAGGTCTCTAATGGAGAAAGTCTCTAGCAAAACGTAGACACAAGCAAATACACAACCACAACTTCAGTGACACGTTCAGTTTTCATCCCTACTAACCAGCAGCTGCCCAGCATTGGCTCCGACTGACATCGGGAAGCTCTTGGACACACTATAGCCACAACGTACCTATATATAAACACACACGCAACACTTCCTAACTGGAATACACTCTGCCATACGCTTATAAACATAAGTATATATTATATAAGACTCTGGAACAACTGCTCGTACAATTATACTTCTTACTCTGAAATTAAGAATCATTCAGTGACACGCATAGCTGGTACCACAAACGCTCCAACCACAGATGGTACCACAGACGCTCCACTCACAGCTGGCACCACAGATGCTCCAAGCACGGCTGGTACCACAGACGCTCCAAACATAGCTGGTACCACAGACGCTCCACCCACAGCTGGCACCACAGATGCTCCAATCTCGGCTGGTACCACTGACGCTCCAAGCATAGCTGGCACCACAGACGCGCCAAGCACAGCTGGTACCACTGACGCTCCAAGCACAGCTGGTACCACTGACGCTCCAAGCACAGCTGGTACCACAGACGCTCCACCCACAGCAGGCACCACAGATGCTCCAAGCACGGCTGGTATCACAAACGCTCCAAGCACAGCTGGTACCATAGACGCTCCACCCACAGATGGTACCACTGACGCTCCACACACAGCTGGTACCACAGACGCTCCACCCACAGCTGGTACCACAGACGTTTCACCCACAGCTGGTACCACATACGTTCCAAGCACAGCTGGTACCACAGACGCACCACCCACAGCTGGAACCACAGACGCACCACCCACAGCTGGTACCTCAGACGCTCCAAGCACAGCTGGTACCACATACGTTCCAAGCACAGCTGGTACCACAGACGCACCACCCACAGCTGGAACCACAGACGTTCCACACACAGCTGGTACCTCAGACGCTCCAAGCACAGTGTTACAAACCGTATATTAATGCTCGTGACCCGTACAGCAACAAAATCTTGTAGTCTAGGGACATTTACCAATGCGGTAACCTCAAGGTGGGTCACCAGTATAATCCCATGGTTTGTACAGACAATAATTAAAATAAATCACCCTCTTAGGACTATGAAATCACTCAATTAAAATAAATATATATTATAAATATACTTAAGTTAATTATCAGTATTATAGGTAAATCAACAAATGGGAAATCACATGTAAATCAAATAAAATGATGACTCCACAGACTAACATATTACAACAGTACAGAATAGATATAATGGTACAGACTTTATTCCTAGATGTGATCCCTCCAGTGTCCAAACAGTTACTGAATAATGTTCTCACGGCATGAGCCGATGTCGCTTCTGCACAACATTTTAAGTGACAGTTTTTTACTTAATATAAATCTTACTTACATGGAGCCATATAATGGGAATTACTTAACTAAATTAAGGAATGATCAGATTTACATGTATAAACAGAAATAATGTAGTTACTAATATAATAGATACATATTTATAAAATAAAAGAATGTGTTGTCAACTGTCAACATGGCAGGAATTAATATCCCACAAATATTGCCGTCTTGGTGGACAATAATAACGGTTTCCCCCAGTCATGCCAACAAGTGATCAGCACAAAACTATAACTTTCTCACGGGAAGCTGACACACACAAAAAAATATAATAACGGTTTCCCACGGTTTGGTCCGCCCATGGATCACCAACACAATATAACATATCAGCACATACAAGTAATGATAACGCTACAAGAACGCAAGTACTGATATAAGCATACAAGTAATAAATAATATACATACAATTAATGAAATAATATATGCACAACAAGTAATGATGCATGAATAGTACTTATTTTATATTTATATACGTACAATAGGGGTACGTAACACTTCCACCTCTAAGAAAAAATGCAATGGATTGAAGATCAATGGCGTTTTCTCCGAAGTAAAAATGTTAAGTAAAAGAATATTTCACTCATGGTACATCATATACAAAACTTCTGGACAAAGCATCAGCAATGACATTCTGCCTGCCCGGAATATGTTTAATCTCCACATTAATTCTTGTAGAAACAATGACCAGTGCAGAATTCGTTGGTTCTTGATTTTTATCATATTAATGAATATAAGGGATTGTGGTCAGTAAACACTAGCACCTTATTACATGAAAGGTAAATTTCAAATTTCTTGATTGACAATATGAGACCCAACGCCTCCTTTTCTACCACTGAACAGTTCTTCTGGGCTGAATTAAATTTTCTAGAGTAATAAATACAGGATGTTCAATATTATCTAGACCAACTTGTATAAGTACAGCACCTATTCCAACATCTGAAGCATCAATATGTAAAATAATAGGTTTGTCAAATGGGGACTAGCAAGAACGGGTGACGTTGACAATATGCCCTTTAAGTTCTGAAATGGAATTCTGGTAATCTTGAGTCCACTTAAACTTTACTTGCTTTCGCAACAAATTGTCAATGGGGCAGCACCGGCGAAAAAATTTCTACAGTACCGCCTATAGTAAGCACACATACCGATAAATCTTTGGACTCCCTTCTTACTGGTTAACTGGGGTACACAATGGATTGTATCTTATCTTGTAAAGGAATTATCTTACCTTGGCCTACTTCATGCCCAAGATAGGTTATAGTCCCTCTTGCCCAACTACACTTATTCATATTCACTGTTAAATTGGCGTCTTTCAAAACCGAAAACAATTGCTTAAGGCCTGAGAGATGATCTGCCCAATTCTTACTGTATAACAACAATGTCATCAAAGTAGGCCCTACAATCTGGCACATCCTTGAGTAAGAAATTCATGAGTCTTTGAAAAGTGTCAGGTGCATTCCTCAAACCGAATGGCATGACATTGAATTCATAAGCACCATCAGGTGTAACAAAAGCAGTGACTTCCCTAGCATAATTCAGTTAAGGCAATCTGATAATATCCCTTAGATAAATCAGGTTTACTTACATAATTAGCATGTCCTATTGATTCATTACACTCCTCCAACAAGGGTAATGGAAATACATCAACAGTAGTGCTCTTGTTCAGTTTCCGACAATCTACACATAACCTACAGGTTCCCCCTGGTTTTGGCACTTACAAGCACGGAGAGCTCCAAGTACTTGACTTGGCCGAATGAAATTATGCTGGAGCAGATAGTTCACTTCTTGTTGAATAGAGTTTCCTCTTTTGGGTTCACTCGCTTTAAGGATGTTGTCTAATGGAGTGCTGTCCAGGAGCTGAATGTCGGTGTGTGATGAGGTGGGTCTGTGTGGGAACCTCCCCAAACAGNGCCGGCGGGAGTGGTTCATATGCCTCAGCTATCACTTCCTTATGTCCGGTCGTGATGGTCAAGTGGTTTAAGGCGTCCCTGTACATACCAGTTGCTTGCTCCTGGGAGTATGGGTTCGAGTCACTTCTGGGGTGTGAGTTTTCAGTTGTATCTAGTCCTGGGGACCATTCAGGCTTTGTTTGCATTTATGTTCCTCACGTGTTGCCCCAAAAAATGAGGTGATTTGATAAAATGCTATGCCCAAGATTACCATCCGAGTGCCGGCGGGGAAGGGGTTCATATAGCCTCGGCTATCACTTCCTTATGTCCGGTCGTGATGGTCAAGTGGGTTAAGGCGTCCCTGTACATACCATTGCGTTGCTCTGGGAGTATGGTTCGAGTCACTTCTGGGGTGTGAGTTTTCAGTTGTATCTAGTCCTGGGGACCATTCAGGCTTGTTTTGCATTTGTGTTTCCTCACGTGTTGCCCCAAAAAATGAGGTGATTTGATAAAAGCTATGCCCAAGATTACCATCCGAGTGCGGGCGGGGAAGTGGTTCATATAGCCTCGGCTATCACTTCCTTATGTCCGGTCGTGATGGTCAAGTGATTTAAGGCGTCCTGTACATACCAGTTGCGTTTCTCCTGGAGTTGGGTCGAGTCACTTCTGGGGTGTGAGTTTTTTCAGTTATAATATATATATATATAATATATATATATATAGATATATATATATATAGATATATATATATATATATATATAATATCTATATATATATTATTAAATATGACCGAAAAGTATGATTAATAATTCTAACACGAATTTTCTCGATCTTCCTTATGTTTCTTTTTACTGTTGATGGTAAATGAAAAATCAATTCTCCAAAATTCATTTTATTTCTAGTCTGACGCGACACTTGAGCGCGTTTCGTAAAACTTATTACATTTTCAAATACTTTAGTTTACACACACACGCAACTGTAACTGAATAGAACTAAAACATCTTCGATTTATATACCTGCATTTGGGTGAGGTGACATGTTACAATAGTATTTGGATGAGGTGCAAACAGATTTTCAACACAAGCCAGAACAGGGTATAGAACGGGGTATAGAATCGGGGTATAGAGTCGGGGTATGAGCTAAAGGGAAGGATGGAAGTAACTACAGAGGGCATATTGGCCCATATTTCTTGATGCTTCTATATTGGAGCGGAGTCTTGAAGTGGGTAGAATATAGTTGTGCATTAATTGGCTGTTGATTGTTGGTGTTGACTTCTTGATGTGTAGTGCCTCGCAGATGTCAAGCCGCCTGCTGTCGCTGTATCTATCGATGATTTCTGTGTAGTTTGCTAAGATTTCTCTGGTAATGGTTTGGTTGTGGGAAGAGATTATATGTTCCTTAATGGAGCCCTGTTGCTTATGCATCGTTAAACGCCTGGAAAGAGATGTTGTTGTCTTGCCTATGTACTGAGTTTTTTGAGGCTTACAGTCCCCAAGAGGGCATTTGAAGGCATAGACGACGACTATGCATATATGAAGGCTTTCGTCGTCTATGCCGACGACTATGAAAGCATAGACGACGAATCTTTGGCAGGTCTCCACCTGTCAAACTGTACAGGTATGTACAAGTTGGATCCCTATTTAAGCCTCAATATAGCACGTCAAAACAAGATATCAATCATTTAACACGTATGGCACTTGGAGATATTAATAGGAGCTGCCTCGTATGGGCCAATAGGCCTTCTGCAGTTACCTTCTTTCCTATAATTCCTTTCCTCCACTTATTTTGGTGGTCAGGTGATCTGCCAAGGCGCATATAAAGATCTGATCAGCAATGTTTTCTTATCTTCATTCTACTTTGCTCTGATGAAGGCGAATTAGCCGAAAACGCATTAAGCATTTTCTATTTTCACAAGTGGTTATTCTGCATATATATATATATATATATATATATATATTATAATATTATATATAATATATATATATATATATATATATATATATATATATAATATATATATATATAATATGTTACACAATGGGTTATATTGACAAATGGTTTAATGTATGGGGAGTAAGTAAGGATATAAATAAATGACTTGACATGAGATGTGGAGAATTTGCTGGAAGTGTGAGGCTCGCTTCAGAGGGGCCTTGACCTCACTTTAGTTCAAGAAATCGTGAGGGGAGGGCGTGCTCCGTTTGAGCCCCCGGTGAAGAAGAACCCACTGTTTGACATACCTTCAAGAAGAAGGAAATGGACGGACTTTTCGACTGTGGCATAAGTTTGTCGACGTGTCAGCTCAAGTCGTGGACTGCCATCCTGTCTTGTGAGTGAGTATGTTAGTGGAAGAGACTCCACAGCTGTTTAAGGAGTAGTGTACTCTGAGGAAGAGTAGCCCCACAATGAAGAGTAGAACCTCGAGCTGTGAGAAAAAGCAGTGAAGAGGAGTGTCACGTGCTTCTGTAATACCGGTGGTGAAACACCAGTACTGTTTGAGGAAACTTCATGGTGTAGCAGCCTGGAAGGGCTGTAGAGGACCCTGGTAGATAATTGTGGAGGAGCCTGGAGATGTTAAGGGTAGTGAACCTCCAGATGTAGAGAAGAGGTTCTTATTGTTTATCTATAGGGAGTTGATGGAATGTTTGAGAATCATTGGCGTTCATGACGCAGTGGGGAGTGAGTGACTGACTATTTTTGATATCGAGGAATGTTTATTCTGGTGTCTATAGTGTTACAGCCATAGGCTGGATTTCCCTGTGTTTATTTTTATATGTTCTAGGGCTGATAGTGCCTTGTTGTATTGCAAGATTTAACCCACTAGGTGAGGTTGGTAGCATAAGTGGCGAGCCAGGAGTTGGGCTACCAGAGTATATAAGCAGCTGATAGAGTCCTGATGGGATTGGATGCAACCTGACTATTATAGCATAGAGTGTTGGAGTCATTATTATATCTTGTGTGTGTTATATATGTTCTCTGTATATTAAATGTTTATAACCAGCAGGTATTTGCCTTTGTCCTAGTGAGGCTTCCCAGACAGTAGAAAAGAGAGAGAGAGAGAGAGAGAGAGAATCACAGCTGTAGACAGGGTGGTATAGAATTATATTTCAAGAAAGGGGGATTGAGGAGGTCATACCAAATAAGGAGAGAGTGGGGAGTCACAGCGGCTCGAATTGGGTATGTGCACGTGACAACGAGGCCAGTGTTGGAGCCGCACCCCTTAAATGTGTGACGCTGAACCCCTCTCCAAGAGCAGGAAGCGTACAGGGTGATCTCCTGACCAAAGTATAAGCACTCTACAGAAATTATGGTGGGTTGCCTGGAAGGGACAATCCATCGACTCACAACTACGTAATAATATTTTTGGGGGCCTGTCCGAAATAGTGAACTGACACACCCACACCCTGTCCGAGAGTGGATTGGTGTGCCCCTTGTGGAAATAAGTAGACTGTGTGACCGTAGGTGTGTATTCTCTATTAAGAAGACTCACAAGACAGGATGGCAGCGGTTCTGAATTTTAGAGGTTTGGAGAAAGATCTTGCCAGAGGTCAGAAGTACATTGATACAGGAGATGATGAAATTTTGCAGGATTGTACTAAGGAACAGCTTTGGTTGATTGCTAGGATATATTGTGTTAGGTTGAAATCAAACAGACCGTCTAGTAAACGAAAGGAAATCAGGGCACTAACGCAGTCAGTGTAAGCATGTTCTGCAAAACTCGTGATGAGAAGATTCTGGACATGTGCACTAGGAGGCAGATAAGGATGTTGGAAGACCATTTCAGCCTAAAGGGTAGGCCTGAGGATAGACGCGAGGATAGGTAGAGGATAGACGCGAGGCGCTGTAGACTTGGTTAAGGGAACAAAAAGCAGAAGAGAAGGAAACAAAGTGCCAATGCGAGGAACAGGAAACACAGTGCCAGCAAGAAAGCGTTTAGGCTCGTCCTCAGAATGAAGAGCCCAAAAGGTTGGAAGAAGTTTCAGAGGAAACGGATGACGTGCCAAGTGATGAAGGAATTAACGTAAACTCAAATAGCAGCAGGGAAAGCAGCCTTCAGAGGCGCGAGGTGGAACCAAAGATGGAACCGGAAGACAATGAGGTCATCTGCAACGTGAAGAGAGTCAGGCTCGACTTGAATAGGAAAAAGCCAAAGCCGAGCAGGAGCAAGCTAGAGCTGAACAAGAGAGGCCTAAGACATAACAAGAGAGAGCTAAAGCTGAGCAAGAGAAAGTTAAAGCCGAACAAGAGAAAGCTAAAATCGAACAAGAAAAGGCTAAAGTTGAACAGGAAAAATTTAAAGTTGAACAAGAGAAGGTTAAGGCCGAACAAGAAACAGCCAAGACCGAACTGGCTAAGATAAATGTAGAGGCCGCTAAAGCAGAACAAGAGAGAATTAAGACGGCACGAAGAGAGAACAGAGTGAGAAGCGAGGCGAGACGCAGCAATGGCAGACCCAGTGCAGTCTGGGGAGGAAGAAATTATGATAGACCCAGTGGAACCTGGGGTGAGAAAAATTTTGATTGATGGGCGAATAGATGTAAGGACCCTAAAACTCAGAAGAGTAGGTCGTACACTTCATCTGAATGTGAGGATGAAGAGGTTAAACGAGAAACTAAATGCGAGCCAAGAAGTCAAGAGTCCAGTAAAGCCCCACAAAGTACGAGTAGTGCGACTGGTCCGAGGAACTCCGATATGGGTGGACAGAGTCAGAGCCACTCGAGAACGTATAGGAGTGACTTCTCCCAAATGAGGGGTTACAATTGTAACAGATTAGGTCACATGATGCGAGATTGTAGGCAGGGCAAGAGAGTTGTGACTCTGGCCATGTGTGACCCTCGGAATAATTATATTGATGTACTGCAAAACAAACCACAAAGTTAGTGAACGAGCGGTATAGGCCGTTCATGAGTAAAGGTTGATCAGCATAGGAGGCCACCCTGAGGAAGAAGTTGGTATCTTAAGGTATACCGGAACCAATCAGAGTTTGAGTGCGAGAAGCCTGATTGGGAATGATTGACAGTTACCTGGCATGAGAAAGATGAAGGTATATGGGTTGTTGTCTGAGAGTGACATGCCCATATGCGCTGTCCAGCTAAAGTCGGAATATTTATCGGCGGATGTGATGTTGGGAGTATGCCCCAACATACCTTTTCCATGAGTCCAGTTGATCCTGGGCAATGACTTGTGCGGGACGAAGGTGTTGCCAAAGAACATAGAGGAAGCTGTGCCAGAAGAGTGCCCGGAAGGCCACGGCACAGGTGGGACACCTGAGTGTGTGAACCTGACTGGCATCCTAGGGGATGAGTCAGGAGTCTGCCAAGCCATTAAATACCCTGTCTCGGTAGTGACGAAGGCAGAGATGGCCGACGAGGAAGACACTGGAGAGAATAAGATAGTCTCGACTCCGTCGATGGAGGATATCGACGTGGAGATAGCGTGGCCGTTTAGGGAAGGTCCGGCTCAGGAAAATGGAGTTTGGGTGAAGTCAGAGGTGAAGGTGACCCGACCAAAGAAGAATAATGTGAAGAGAGTGAACCTGAGTAGAACCCAGCCTGCTGAAATTAAGAGTCGGAAGGTGGATGCAATTGTGCTGAGTAGAAGTGAAGAAGGACGTGGACAGACTAAGGACAAGAGTAGAGCGTCAAGCTGTCCACGACCACAGAAGCATAGGAATAATGGAGTTAAGTTGTATTAGATGTCAAGAGTTGGCATGTTTCAGGGGAAGCGTGGAGAAGAGGTAATGAAGAAGAGTGATAGCCGAGAAGAGGAAGTGAGAAGAAACGGTATGCGCAGAGAGATGCTTACACGCACTCTGGAAGAGGTAGAGCGACAAGTATGGTCGGGTATTGAGAGTAATACAGTGCTTGAGGAAACTTTGAGGGAACGAAGAAGAGTTGAAGGAGAAGAAATGGAGTTGTGTAGAGGTGAAAAGAGGATGACGATGCATGCATGGAGGAGTAGAAGAAAGCCGAGGATTCGATGGAAGTCGAAGAGGATGAAGTATTGGATAAATGAGGAGATGAAAGATGGGATCGTCGGTGAAGGAGAGGAAGCGAAGTATATTGACAGGAGACAGAAGTACGATGACAGTAGATGGAGGTTTGAAGACGACAGAGTGAAGTAAGCTGATGTGAGACTAAAGTGTGATGGTGACAGACTGAAGCATGAGGACGTCAGAGGAGGTACATATGGTAAGTGTCTGTCTTTGGACGTGGACAGTGCAAGAAGAAGCGGCAGAGGAAAACAGTAAAAAGAGAGAGTGGACTGATGGAATGCAGGTGTCCAAACGGGACAGCCTTAGCCAAGGTGTGAAAGAAGTCGAATCGCTTAAGAGAAAACCATGTGTCTAGTGAGTTGTGAGGCAGATGTTGCAAGGTGCAACGGATTAATTGTAGACTCCTAAGGAGAGTTCGTAAACAGATTAACCGGCTGAACAATCGGTTGAAGAACGAGGCAGTGTGGTGGCTGATGCGTTATCCCGAGCCTAGCCACTGGAAATACTCTAAAAAATAAGGGGAGGGGAGTGTTATGATCTGAGGCTGCCTGAGAAACGAAGTTACCCCTCAGAGAGTTATTCTGTCAGACCTGACCTAACTAAGAGGTCAAAGAGATGGACGTGGAAATATATATATATATATATATATATATATATATATATATATATATATATATATATATATATATATATATATATATATATATATATATATATATAGGGGTACCACCTCTGGTGCAATTGCAGGGACCCACATCCTCGAAGAAGAAAACAAAGAGCATTCAGAGAAGATCTTGTGGATTCTCACTGAATACTTTATTCTTTTCTTCTCCTACCACCCCTATTATTTTTTTGTATGTTTTGTTTTATTTTATTGCAATGCTACAGTTTACAGAGAACACACACACACACACAAATATATAACAATTAAACAATCAGCGTTCGAAGACCTCGTCCAGCTCCTCGGAGGTTGGGTGCGTACCCAGGATACAGCACGCATTTCCCCTCTGCACTGCGACACTGAGGCGCTGGAATAGGAAACTGGCTGCTCGTGGGTCTCTAGTTTTCCCAATGAGTTCCTCACCAACCTCCTTTAAAAACTTGAGTGCACATTTACCCCAGGCGCCCAGAGTCTCTGAGCCTATCGGCACGAACCTGTAACAACGTTCTAGGTTTCTGTACTTGTGGATTTTCTGGGTCTCCCTGAAGGTGGCTGCCCCACCTCCCTCCGCTGAGCTGTAACGTAAATAGGTATCAGCCAATGTAGATGCACAGGTGTAATCCCATACGACCTGTTTACCTTCCCTCCATGGCTGCAGGGTGACTCCATCTGGGCGTTTTTGGCTGTTGTCAGGTCTGCACAGCTGGGGTTCCCTTTGTGCTGGACACCCAGCTGTAGCCAAACTTCTCTTGATGATGTCATTGACTGCCTCGTGTCTGGCAATCTTTCCCTGTGTCTTACGACAGATGAGACCATGGCTGCCGTATTGGTCTGCCCGTGCCTGGCCGCAAATACACCGGTGCTCGGTGGAGATAGGGGCGGCAAGGCGCAGAGCAACACCATATATATATATATATATATATATATATATATATATATATATATATATATATATATATATATATATATATATATATATATATATGTATGTTAAACAATAGGTTAGATTTGACAAATGGTTTAAAAGTATGGGCAGTAAGTAAGGATATAAATAAATGACTTGACAAGGGATATGGAAAATTTGCTGGGGGTGTGAGGCTCGCTTCAGAGGGGCCTTAACCTCACTTGAGCTGAAGAAATCGTGAGGGGAGGGCGTGCTCCGTTTGAAACCCCGGTGAAGAAGAACCCCTGTTTGATATACCTTCAAGAAGAAGGAAGTGGACGGACTTTTCGACTGTGGAATAAGTTTGCGGACGTGTCAACTCAAGTTGTGGACTGCAGGAAGAGTGGTAAAGCAGTACTGAACCATTTTTCGTTGGCCAGCTTGTGAACACCCTGTCGAGCATCGGCCAGGAAGTGCCTTCGTCTGAACAAATTCTGTGGTTTATCTGGGGGAAAGAGTTGCTGAGAACTTCGAGCCAGTAGAGTGAGTTAGTGGAAGAGACTACAAGGCTGTTTAAGGAGTAGTGTACTCTCAGGAATAGTAGCCCCACAGCGAAGAGTAGAACCTCGAGCTGTGAGAAGGAGCAGTGAAGAGGTGTGTCACGTGCTTCTGTAATACCGGTGGTGAAACACCAGTACTGTTCGAGGAAATTTCATGGTGTAGCAGCCTGGAAGAGCTGTAGAGGAACCTGGTAGATAATTGTGGAGGTGCCTAGGGACGTTCAGGGCAGTGAACCTCCAGGGGTAGAGAGGAGGTTCTTATTGTTTACCTATAGGGAGTTGATCGAGTGTTTGAGTGTCATTGGCGTGCATGACGCAGTGGGGAGTGAGTGACTGACTATTTTTGGAATCGAGGAATGTTTATACTGGTGTCTATAGTGTTACACCCATAGGCTGGATTTCCTTCTCAATATTTATATATGTTCCAGGGCTGATAGTGCCTTATTGTATTGCAAGATTTAACCCACTAGGTGAGGTTGGAAGCATAATTTTTTTTTTTTAATTTTACATGCGAACATGCGAATAAATAGAATAAAATAATAAACCAAGAACAAACAATCAGAACATAATTTGTTTTTCAAAAGCACAAAACAAAGAAATACAAATACATTTAATACACTAAATACAGGCCTGAAGGTCCGACAACAAAAACACAACAATGAGCATATACACAATGGAACACAGGAGAAAGAAACAACAATACCGGACAGGAGAGTAACGGAAATACAATAAATACAACAAAACAACTGTCATGAGAAAAAACACAACACCGGCCTGAAGGGCGCACAATAGGTACAACACATTGCAAACAAACCACACGTCCAAACACACACCAAACACACAGCAAGCACACAGACTACTCAAAATGCTCATACTTATCCGGCCACTCTGCCACCGGGAAGCGAACACAATAAGCCTCCCAAAGTAACATGACGTCATCCAGAACAAGTTTATTTTGAACCGTACGAGGATCAGGCATCAACTCCGGCACACCCACAACAAAACACCGAGCCTGCTGAACCCAGATGGAAGAAGGGCACCACGGAACAAGATGCACGTGGTCGACAATGTCAAACCACAAAGGATGCTGAGCATCATGCGTCACGCCGGAGGCCAAGATGAGAGGGAGGGGCACCTTGCCACTGGGCAGCGCACTGGGAGCCTCCTCGGCTGCCTCACAGGGCTCCGCGTCAACCACCGGACGTTGCACCTGCAGGGACCCCCCACGCTTGGCATCCTTCTTCAGCACCAGCTTGAGGCCACTCACCATCCACGTCCGTAGGAGCGACCACCCCCCACTGCGGAGAACCTTCTGCAGGAGAAAGAACAGGAGGTAAGTCATACGCACAACTATCGTCAACAGCAGGCACATGGACGTCAGCAACCACCAGTGACATAGAACGCGAAGCACCCGGAACCGCCACATTATCGCCTGAAGCTCCACCGGCGTCGAAGTCCTCCACATCCGCTCAAGCAGTAGAAGAACGCTGGGACCACTTGGACTCCAGCCACACATCCTCAGAGCCGGAGGCTGACCCAGAACCACGGGCTTCACAAGCCGTGCGAACCGATGCGCGAACCGATGACGGTAGCAGCCTCAACCGCAGGGGGAACCGGGCCGCACACAACAGGACGCCCCGCAGCCCCCCAGCACCCAGCTCAGCTGAAACACCCGGCGAAGGCGCAGGGCCAGACACAGCAGCAGGAGACGAGGAAGACGAAGACGTCGACGACACGCAGAGACCATCTGGAAGACCCCCGGGAGCAGCTGGGACAGCGAGATCAGCCGACGGCACCGGAACACCCGGAGGAAGAGCCGCACCAACAGGAGGACTGCCGGGCGACGCAGGGGGAGCCGCAGCAGCCAACGGAACGTCAACATCCTCGCCCACGGAATCCACCCCAACAGGGAGCGGCGGGAAATCATCCTCCCGGAACAGGTTCACAGGAGCGACAGCAGCCTCCGAGTACCCGGCAGCCTGATGCCCCAACAGGCCACACCGAAAGCAGGTACGGGGCTGCCAGGCATAGAATACCCGGATGTAGTACCCCAGAAGCCGGACCGAAGAAGGGATGTCGGACCTCAGGCGCATCCCAAGGGTACGAATGTTACCCCTCATACCCTTATACCTCCCTGAGGACAGCGTGTGTACCCGCACACTGACGACCGCGCCAAACTGCTGGAAGTAACGCTGGAGTAGATCTTCGGGAAACTCCAAGGGCGCCCCGTGCACACTCACGTAGGTCAGGGCACCACTACGGTCTGTAATGGTCATAGAGCCGGCACCATCCGGCAGCGACAAGGAACGCCCCTCGTAACGGCGGAGGAAAGCATGATACACTTCCTCCCCCACCAACTTGATAATCACCCGGTGAGCAGTTACCAGCTCAGTGCCGTAGACGTCATCGACCGGGACACGGAGCATGTCACACATGACAAGCTCAACTAGAGGATAGCCAACACGGCCCGTAAACTCAAGTCCCACGGAGTTTACTCTCGTCACAGGAGGGAGAGGGACTTCCATCGCAAGCGTGCGCCGTCAACACCGGCCAAGCAGCAACTGCCATGGAAGCATAAGTGGCAATCCAGGAGTCAAGCTACCAGTTGATATAAGCAGCTGATAGAGTCCTGATGGGATTTGATGCAACCTGACTAAAATAGCATAGAGTCTTGGAGTCATTATTATATCTTGTGTTTGTTATATATATGTTCTCTGTATATTAAATGTTTATAACCAGCAGGTGTTTGCCCTTGTCCTAGAGACGCTTCCCAGAAAGTAGAAAAGAGAGAGAAAGAGAGAGAATCACAGCTGTAGACAGGGTGGTATAGAATTATAATTCAAGAAAGGGGAATTGAGGAGGTCATACAAATAAGGAGAGAGTGGGGAGTCACAGCTGCTCGAATTGGGTATGTGCACGTGACAATGAGGCCAGTGTTCGAGCTGCACCCCTAAATGTGTGACACTGAACCCCGCTCCAAGAGCAGGAAGCGTACAGGGTGATCTCCTGACCAAAGTATAAGCACTCTACAGAGATTTTAGTAGGTTGTCCGGAAGGAACAATCCATCGACTCACAACAACGTAATACACTGCACCTCCACCTCTCACTATTAGTGATGTTGTAGGGTAGAATTACTTTCTACTTCTCTTGTTTACACAAAAACAGTTGCTGTTTCACTACTTCATGAGATTAATTTCGGTGTTGGGAACAATTACTATTTAACACCTCATTTTTACAACACTATTCAAAGCAATACATCACCCTGGAACACAGTACTAAGCAATACATCACCCTGGAACACAGTACTAAGCAATACATCACCCTGGAACACAGTACTAAGCAATACATCACCCTGGAACACAGTACTAAGCAATACATCACCCTGGAACACAGTACTAAGCAATACATCACACTACGAATGCACAGAGTTCTTCAACACCCTGGAACTCTACAGTAAACAGTGTAGTACTGCTACACTTTAGGAAGCAATGGTATACCATGCAATATTATACTAAGTGATACAACACTCTGAAACACTACATTGAGCAATACAACACTGAAGAACTCCCAACTAAACCTTACACTGCATGATATATAACACCCCACATAGCTGCACAAAGCAATGGAACGCTGCTAAATACCACAGAAAGCAATGGAACGCTACTAAACACAACAGAAAGTAATGGAACGCAATTAAGCACCAAAGAAAGCAATAAAAAGACAGCAACACTTCATTAAGCAATACAAGAACCTGCAATATCACAATAAAAAATATATCAATATACAAAATATTGTAAGCAATACAACAGCCTACAACATTACACTAAGATACAACATCTTACAACACTGCACTAACAAATACAACATCTTATTCCTCTTCTTTGACAATACAACACACTTGGCGCAGAACAATAGTCAACAACACAACACATTTGAGCAATACAGCACTCAAAATTGCACGATAAACAAACGTAGTAAACACACCAGATCATTCCACACATCATTACATTCACATCATCAATACCCAGCAGCCCTCTCGCTTCATTCCCCACTCATAAAATGCTCAGAAATATGAGATCTTACACAGCCCTGCATTAGTTTGGTTACTGCGGTTCTGAGAACAATGTGAAGTAATTTCGTTCCTGCTGTGCTTGCGTATGATTTATGCCTCTCCGGCAAACAGTAAACTGGTCGGCCTCGGTCAGGGGTACAATAGTGGAAGTAAAATCGATGTCTCTACCCTCAGTGTTCGTTAGTTTCAGTGGGTGCACTCACACTATGACGTCACTATGGCGCCACTATGACGGTCTGCTCCAGTATTCCAACGTTCGTTTTGTCCTCGTAGTCATTGCTCCGTTCCTATTCTTCGGCGTTTAGCAAGTGCGTTGAGCTTATTTACCCGTTATCTCTTCGCCTCCTTTCACACTCGTGCGCTGGTTTACTAATGTTTAAGCCTCAGTAAAAGATATGCAAAGGCCAGAAAGAGGACACTGGTCCGACATGCGCCAGAACAAAAACAGAATGCTAAAACTATCTACATTAACGCATGTGTAATGGGAATAACTTATATTGCACTCCTTTTTTTTGTAACGGATAAATGAACGATGAAATGATGTAGAGCAGTATACAACCACAATAAAACAGAAGGTGAATAACTGAAGTGCAACCTAAAGCAGACCATTGCTGGTCAATAAGACAGAGTTGTGGACGATGTAGACAGATACCAGGGAGGGTGACAAGCACGACCATCAACAGCACAAGAAGATAAAACAAGCACATCACAAATACCATCACTAGCAGCACTTTCATAGTCAGTAAAGGGAAGCACGAACGTTTGAAGGCCTGAGCTTGCGACTGTCACGACCACCTTCACGACACGACGGGACGACCTCAGCTGCCTGTTGTACGCTGAGGCAACCTTCCTGAGCCTGGGTAGTCTCATGTTACTTGTGTATCTGACCTTGTGAAACACATGGAGGCTATGGCGTGATTAAGCTATCGTGTGAAAGGTAGGGTATGAGTGCTATGGTGCGAAGGGTATTGTGTGATTAGACTATGTTGTGAAGGGTAGTGTATGTAGGTTATGGTGTGATTAGCCTATGGTGTGAAGGGTATGTGTTACCCACTCGCACTTGGTAAACCTCGTGTTGCTGGAAGCAACTCTTAAAGATACTTATTGGCCTGTTATTATGTATCTTACGTCAGGAATCATTAATTAAAACCACTGTTATAAAATAAATATGGAACACCTGTTTACTATGTGAAGGTCACACATACATTATACAAGTACAGACAAAATTAATACTTAAATATTTATAGGCTTATAACCACTGACACACGTTACTATATACATACTATATTAATAAATCACACGAATACCAGACTCAATAGAAACACCTAGTAGTAGGCATCAACCAATCTCAGGAGACTATGGAGTTGCGGTCTGGTTGTCGGTCTGGAGTGGCCTCTACAGGGCACAAAGCCAGGGTAGGGCGATATGGAGGAGAAGCTGTTACCCATGCAGCAGGTCACCTCTCTTCATGGCGCCGAAGGTTTCTAATGGAGAAAGTCTCTAGCAAAACCTAGACACAAGCAAATACACAACCACTACTTCAGTGACACGTTCAGTCTTCATCCCTACTAACCAGCAGCTCCCCAACATTAGCTCCGACTGACATCGGGAAGCTCTTGGACACACTATAGCCACAACGTACCTATATATAAACACACACGCAACACTTCCTAACTGGAATACACACTACCATACGCTTATAAACATAAGTATATATTATATAAGACTGGAACAACTGCTCGTATAATTATACTTCTTACTCTGAAATTAAGAATCATTCAGTGACCCGCATAGCTGGTACCACAAACGCTCCAACCACAGATGGTACCACAGGCGCTCCAACCACAGCCGGCACCACAGATGCTCCAAGCACGGATGGTACCACAGACGCTCCAAGCATAGCTGGCACCACAGACGCTCCACCCACAGCTGGCACCACAGATGCTCCAATCTCGGCTGGTACTACAGACGCTCCAAGCACAGCTGGTACCACAGACACTCCACCCACAGCAGGCACCACAGATGCTCCAAGCACGGCTGGTACCACAAACGCTCCAAGCACAGCTGGTACCATAGACGCTACACCTACAGATGGTACCACTGACGCTCCACACACAGCTGGTACCACACACGCTCCACCCACAGCTGGTACCACAGACGTTTCACCCCCAGCTGGTACCACATACGCTCCAAGCACAGCTGGTACCACAGACGCAACACCCACAGCTGGAACCACAGACGTTCCACCCAGAGCTGGTACCTCAGACGATCCAAGCACAGTGTTACAAACCGTTCATTAATGCTCGTGACCCGTACAGCAACAAAATCTTGTAGTCTAGGGACATTTACCAATGCGGTAACCTCAAGGTGGGTCACCAGTATAATCCCATGGTTTGTACAGGCAATAATTAAAATAAATCACCCTCTTAGGACTATGAAATCACTCAGAATAAATATATATTATAAATATACTTAAGTGAATTATCAATATTATAGGTAAATCAACAAATGGGAAATCACATGTAAATCAAAATAAAATGATGACTCCACAGACTAACATATTACAACAGTACAGAATAGATATAATGGTACAGACTTTATTCCTAGATGTGATTCCTCCAGTGTCCAAACAGTTACTGAATAATGTTCTCACGGCAGGAGCCGATGTCGCTTCTGCACAACATTTTAAGTGACAGTTTTTTACCTAATATAAATATATTAATATAAATGTGGGATATTAATTCCTGCCAACATGGCAGGAATTAATATCCCACAAATATTGCTGTCTTGGAGGACAATAATAACGGTTTCCCGCAGTCTTGCCAACAAGTGATCAGCACAAAACTATAACTTTCTCACAGGAAGCCGACACACAAAAAAAATTAATAACGGTTTCCCACGGTTCGGTCCGCCCACGGATCACCAACACAATATACCATACCAGCACATACAAGTAATGATATAACCATACAAGAACGTACAAGTACTGATATAAGCATACAAGTAATAATATAATATACATACAATTAATGAAATAATATATATGCACATACAAGTAATGGAAATGTATGGAAATAGTACTTATTTTATATTTATATCGACTTGAGAATGGTCCAGGACGGACCGAAACGTCGTCATCCCTTCACGTTCTAGTGTGTGGTCTGGTCAACATACTTTAGCCACGCTATTGTGACTCATCGCCTGTATATTTATATACGTATCCAATAGGGGTACGTAACACTTCCACCTCTAAGAAAAAAAAAGCAATGGATTGAAGATCAATGGCGTTTTCTCCGAAGTAAAAATGTTAAGTAAAAGAATATTTCACTCATGGTACATCATATACAAAACTTCTGGACAAAGCATCAGCAATGACATTCTGCCTGCCCGGAATATGTTTAATCTCCACATTAAATTCTTGTAGAAACAATGACCAGCACAGAATTCGTTGGTTCTTGATTTTTATCATATTAATGAATATAAGGAGATTGTGGTCAGTAAACACTAGCACCTTATTACCTGAAAGGTAAATTTCAAATTTCTTGATTGACAATATCAGACCCAACGCCTCGTTTTCTACCACTGAACAGTTCTTCTGGGCTGAATTAAATTTTCTAGAGTAAAAATATACAGGATGCTCAATATTATCTAGACCAACTTGTATAAGCACAGCACCTATTCCAACATCTGAAGCATCAATATGTAAAATAAAAGGTTTGTCAAATTGGGGACTAGCAAGAACAGGTGACGTTGACAATATGCCCTTTAAGTTCTGAAATTAATTCTGGTAATCTTGAGTCCACTTAAACTTTACTTGCTTTCGCAACAAATTTGTCAATGGGGCAGCACCGGCGAAAAATTTCTACAGTACCGCCTATAGTAAGCACACATACCAATAAATCTTTGGACTCCCTTCTTACTGGTTAACACTGGGTAGTCCACAATGGCTTGTATCTTATCTTGTAAAGGAATTATCTTACCTTGGCCTACTTCATACCCAACATAGGTTATAGTCCCTCTTGCCCAACTACACTTATTCATATTCACTGTTAAATTGGCGTCTTTCAACACCGAAAACAATTGCTTAAGGCCTGAGAGATGATCTGCCCAATTCTTACTGTATAAAACAATGTCATCAAGGTAGGCCCTACAATCTGGTACATCCTTGAGTAAGAAATTCATGAGTCTTTGAAAAGTGTCAGGTGCATTCCTCAAACCGAATGGCATGACATTGAATTCATTTGCACCATCAGGTGTAACAAAAGCAGTGACTTCCCTAGCATAATCAGTTAAGGCAATCTGATAATATCCATTAGATAAATCAGGTTTACATACATAATTAGCATGTCCTATTGATTCATTACACTCCTCCAACAAGGGTAATGGAAATACATCAACAGTAGTGCTCTTGTTCAGTTTCCGACAATCTACACACAACCTCCAGGTTCCCCCTGGTTTTGGCACTAACAAGCACGGAGAGCTCCAAGTACTTTGACTTGACCGAATGAAATTATGCTGGAGCAGATAGTCCACTTCTTGTTGAATAAGTTTCCTCTTTTCTGGGTTCACTCGGTAAGTATGTTGTCTAATTGGAGTGCTGTCCAGGAGCTGAATGTCGTGTGTGATGAGGTGGGTCTATGTGGGAACCTCCCCAAACAGAGATGTATGGTTTCCAGCAGAACCTGGAACTCATCACGTTGCTCCTCTTGTAAATGCCATAGCATCTCCCTGCCATTTGAACTGGAACTGAGAAGTTGAATATTAACATCATTTTCTTCACTACAATTTCCCTCAGATGGTAACTCTTCCCTAATAAAGCAAGCTACAACTTCTGGTCCAACATAAGGTTTTAACCTGTTAATAAGCACATTCATTTTATGTTCTGACAGAGTAGGGTTAAATATTTTGTAAGTTAGGTCTCCCACCTTCTCTACCACTTGGTAGGGTTCTTCAAACTTATGGGACATGGAAGTCCCCAAACGAGATTTCAACACCAACACCAAATCTCCGACAGCAAACGACCTGAGCTTAGCCCTGAACTTTTTGTCATATCTTTGTTTCATTGTTTGTTGAGTCTGTTCCAGATGTTTCTTCGCCAACTCTCGAGCCTGACACAACTTATCCTTGACCTCACTCAAGTACCACCCACTCTGATGAACAGAGACATCTCCCATCAACTTTTCTTGGAGCATTTTTAACGGACCTCTCACTTGGTGACCAAATACGAGCTCAAAAGGTGAACACCCCAATGACGCTTGTAACCCTTCTCTGGCAGCAAACAGCACAAAAGGAAATTCTCATCCCAATTACGTGGATAAGTTTCTCCTGTCGTCTTTAACATCTGTTTCAATGTCTGGTGAAAACTTTCAAGCCCACCTTGGCTTTGTGGATGATAAGGACTGGAAATGTGTGCTGAATCCCTTTGGATTTGCAGAAAGTTTTGAAAACTTTAGAAACAAAATTTCCCCCATTATCACTCTGGATAACTCTAGGCATTCCGAACAAGGAGAAAAATCGTTCAAAACACTTGATGAGATTATGAGTCTTGTATTTCTTAAGGCATATGCTCAGGAAATCTCGTCGACATACACATAAGAGTAAACATAAAAATGTTACCCGACTTAGTCTTAGGTAAAGGACCTACACAATCTATTACAACATGGAAAATGGTTCATCAGGAACTACAATAGGTTGCAATGGTGCTCTGGCACAGATTGGTTTGGTTTGCCAACATTTGACAGGGTACACAGTTATGACAATACTGACCACATCTTTCTTTAGCTTGCCAGTAAAAATATTTACATATTTTATGGTACATATTTGTGATACCTTGGTGACCTCCCATGGGGTCATCATGTGCAGCCTGCAGGACCTGCTGACGATAAACATTGGGGACAACTAGTTGGGTTCTGGTCTCACAATCATCTGATGAGGGAGTTCCCTTTGGTCTCCACCTTCTCATCAGAAGTCGATCCTTGAAAAAGAAACCCGTCCCTTCCTCCAATGCATCAACATTATCAGGTGCCTCAGAAATACACTCAAGTAAACTAGGATCAGTAGTCTGTATAACACTTAAGGGCAATGACTCAGACTCATAGCGAGCGGGCAAGAACATAGTAGCTTGATTCTTTTCCGGATTGATCAGAATAAATGGTCCGAGCTACTTCGGCCTCACTCTCGACAACTGTTTAGTGGAGACAAGCGGCAAGGTACAGACGTTCACCTCCTCACCTTCACTTTCCTTGTGTTTTAGGTTCGGCGGGGCTTCTACTACTGCCTCACTCTCATCATCCAGTCGAGTCAAAAAGAATCTCAAGATCCACTCCCACTCCTTTACTGAAGGGTCCTGGTCTTTAGAACAGCTACCTTAGTGAAGACAGGATTACTCTCACCTGTTTTTCTCATTGATCTAGTTACAACACAAGCAGGGTAAATAATGCCATTAATATCATCTGGTGATCTAGTACATATATGGGATTAATTAACATTATGGGGCACTTGGTCCCTTCAACCGTTCGGTTTGCCAAAATCATTACCAAGAATAATATCTAACCCTGGAATGGTCAGCTCTGTTTCCTTACACCAACATTACACCATCTTGAAGTAAAATTAGAATCAAGTTTAATTTGCATTAAAGACACCTGGTGCACACTACCTGCAATACCTAGGAGAAGCACAACTTCACCAAGATCTCGTGTGTCAACATCAGCAAGTACAATCTGGGCAATAAGAGACTGTGAAGCTCCAGCATCACGGAGTAATTGAACAGTCTTATATCTACCATCTTTACACAGTAATGTACCTGTAGAAATGTATGGTTCAAATTCAGCCATCCAATGGGCATTGACTGTAGTACATGGAGAAATATTAGTTTGCAATCCTCTACTCATAATAAGACCAGTTGGCCGTAATTCAGGATACAAACTATAGCAAGAAGCAATCACATGTCCTCTTCTCTTACAATGTGTACAATGCTTGACAGTGGACACACCTGTGGAACCAACTGCAGGTTTAGAATGAACATTACTAGGATTAGATGGTCCTGACAATGGAGTAACAATTTTAGGTTTAATAAGAGAAGAGTTCATGGGAGTAAGACTGGGAGCACTAGAATTTGGGATTTATACTGATAAGAAGTTCGGTGAGCATTATAATGTACTCTACGGTTAAACTTAGGTGATTGGGACGTAAACTGGGCCTTAGTCAAAAACTCATGCTCATCCGCGAGCTTAGACAGCTCGTAAATGTCTGTTACATTCTTTCGTTCGGCCATAAAAGTAGATAATTTATCTGGAAGACATGACAACACTTCTTCCCTGATAAGAAGATTCTTAAGATCATCATACTCGGTTATTGAAAGTGATTTTAACCATCTGTTGCAGTAATAAACCTTGAGACGGGTTAAACCTGCTATTGTCTGATCACTTACCCTCTTTAGGTTCCTAACCTTTTGTCTGTGTGCTTCCGCTGATTAATTGGTAAGCATTTAAGATGCATTTCTTAACAAACTCATAGTCAAAACGATTCTCATCAGGCAAGGATGCAAAAAACTCCTGACTACGTCCTATTAACTGACTTTGCATGATGCGACCCATTGATCCCTGGCCAGTTCATACTGACTGCAATCTTAAAAAAATGTGAGAAAAAACTTCGGGATCCTCCTTATTGAACTTGGGTAACTATGTGTTTATTCATACTTATGGGATTATTATCACTACTATTAGAAACATTGCTCGTATTACCATGCCCAGCTGCCAAACCCTGTGTTTCAAGTCTGTGGTTAGCCCCTGTCATTTTCTGTTGAATTTCTAACTGTTTGTTTCTTTGAGGCTTCTCAGCTGCAATTTTGCACTACAATTCTTACATATTGTGCCTGAATCTCGTAAAACGTCATAGATTTCACACTTCCCTCTGTTGGGCTTCAGTTTCTAATATTTTTTTGTTGGTTTTTTGCGTTCAATTTCTCTTTGTTGAGCTTTAAGCTTTAAGTATGTTTTTGTCGCCTTGCAAATTCATTTTTCTTTTCTTAAGCCTCAAGTTTAGCATACGATACTTGTGCATCTAACTCAAGACTCCTTAAAACAATTTGCTCACTAGTCTCCTTTACTTTCACCAGAAATTCTTCTCCTAACTCCTCATTTTCTAATAAATGTGTCACTATGACTCAGAATTTTTGCTTTAGTCATGTTATTTTTTACTGTTAATTCTAAATTATTTGCCATATTTATTAAGGCAGACTTTTTAGGTTTTTAATCCCTCAACGTCTGGATTTTCCAACAGCGACAACACTTGATCCTCCATGGTGATTAACACTGCAGGCACTTGACTGACAAAAATAATTAACAGACTGGCACGGCACTGCACTTCACTTTAAATGTCACGACACTGAAAATTTGCATGGACTCACTGCACAAACAAATTTATTGGATGACTTCCCTCCAAAATCGTGAAACGTAGATTACTTGTTAAAACACGGCTGACTCTGGCATGGCATATTGCAAGTTTCTAAAAACACACAGATTTCTAAGCACACTGGTACCTAGGAAGACAAGGTTAGATTAGCAAAAGATAAATATATGTGGGAACAATATCTCCCGGCACAGGCCCCATAACTCTATGTTACCAGGAACCGGTCATTAATGCTCGTGACCCGTACAGCAAAAAAATCTTGTAGTCTAGGGACAGGGTTTTACTGATGCTGCAATCTCAAGGTGGGTCCCCAGTATAATCCCATGGTTTGTACGGGCAAGAATTAAAAGAAATCACCCTCTTAGGACAATGAAATCACTCAATTAAAATAAATATATATATAAATATACTTCAGTGATATTATCAATCTTGATAGGTAAATCAACAAATGGGAAATCACACGTAAATCAAAATATAATTATGTGTCCACAGACTACTATACAAACAGAACAGAATAGATGTAATGGTACAGACTTTACTCTTAGATGTGATCCCTCCAGTGTCCCAACAGTTAACTGAATAATGGTCTCACGGCAGGAGCCGATGGTCCGCTTCTGCACATAAAATTTGAAGTGACAGTTTTTTACTAATAAAAGTTCTTACTACATGGAACCATATATGGGAATTAATTAAATAAATTAAGGAATGATCAGATTTACATATATAAACAGAAATAATGTAGTTACTAATATAATAGATACATAATTATAAAATAAAGATGTGTTGTCAACTGCCAACATGGAAGGAATTAATATCCCACAAATATTGCCGTCGTGGTGGACAATAATAACGGTTTCCCGCAGTCTTGACAACAAGTGATCAGCACAAAACTATAACTTTCTCACGGGAAGCTTGTCACACAAAAAAAAATAATAACGGTTTCCCACGTTCGGTCTTGGCCCACGGATCACCTCCACAATATAACATATCAGCCCATACAAGTAATGATATAAGCATACAAGAACGTACTAGTACTGATATAAGCCATACAAGTAAAATATAATATACATACCATTATGATTATATAGATATGCACATACAAGTAATGATGCATGGAAATAGTACTTATTTTATACTTATATACGTATCCAATAGGGTTACGTAACACACAGCTGGTACCACACCCCCGATCCACCCACAGATGGTACTACAGACGCTCCCACCCACAGCTGGTATCACGACGATCCACCGACAGCTGGTACCACAGACGCAACACCCACAGCTGGTTACCCACAGGACGCTCCACGCACAGCTGGTTCCACAGACGTTCCACCCACAGCCTGGTACCACAGACTCTCCAAGCACAGCTGGTACCACTGACGTTCCAAGCCTTGACTCCTGGTACCACTGACCCCCACCGCTGGTACCACTGGACCGCTCCAAGCGCAGCTTGTACCACTGACGGCTCCACACCAACCATCTGGTACCACTGACGCATACACCCACAGCTGGTACCACAGACGCTCCAAGCACAGCTGTTACCTACTGACCCTCCCACCCCCAGCTTGGTACACTGACGTCACAACACACCACGGTGGTACCACTGACGCTCCAGCACAGCTGGGACCACTGGACAGCTCCAACACACAAGCTGGTAACCCACCTGACGTTCACACAACACAGGTGGTACCACTGACGGCTCCAAGCCCAGCTGGTACCACTAGCGCTCAACACACAGCTGGTACCACTGACGCTCCACACACAGCTGGTACCACTGACGCTCAACACACAGCTGGATACAACTGACGTGGGTGCCAGCCCACAGCTGGTACCACTGCCGCACACAGCTGGTACCACTGCACACACATCTGGTATCACTGACGCTCACACCACAGCTGGTACAAACTGACGTTCCACCCACAGCTAGGTACCCCCACTGATGGCGCTCAACACACAGCTGGGTACCAACCTGACGCTCAACACCAGCTGGTACCACTGACGCTCAACACACAGCTGGTACCAATGACCGTTCCACACAACCAATACCTGTCCATCACAAGACCACTCGCACACCGCTCCACTCACCAACTCTTAATACAGTATAATACAACAATGCAATACAAGGGCAACTGCAATACAAGCAAATAAAAAAAAAACCATTCCATGATGACAATGAAGCCAGCAGAAAAAGTGACAACTGTAAAACATTATTAATTAGAGGAAGTATGTATGTACTTCATACATGTATAGATTAAATTGCATATAGTAGTAATTTGACATCGCTAGGACATCCGTGATATTCCGGGTTTCCTAATGCCATCATAACAGTATTGTGTGAAGGGGTATGGCGTGAAGTGGAGAATAGGGCATAGTGGGAAGGGTATTGTGTGAATGGGTATAGTGTAAAGATTACGGTGTGAAGGGTATAGTGTTAAGGCTATTGTGTTATAGCTATGGTGTGAAGGGTATAGTGTTGAGGCTATTGTGTGAAAGATATGGTGTGAAGATTATGACATGAAGGGTATGACATGAAGGCTATGGTGTGATTAACAATAGAATAAAACCAAATTCATCACAGCTTTAAGGTGCCCCACCGAACTGAGA
>WNGS01028583.1:13964076-14016447 GCA_020271785.1 Procambarus virginalis | reverse complement strand
AACAGAACACCAGAGAGCAGGGAGAGATACCAGAGGGCCAGAAATGAGTACCTCAGAGTGAGGAGGGAAGCAGAGGAGACAATATGAAAATGACATCGCGAGTAAAGCCAAGACCAACCAAAATGCTCCACAGCCACATCAGTAGGAACCCGCCGTGAAGGAACAAGTGATGAAACTGAGAAAAAGGGGATTACAGATACTCAGAAAATGACAAGGGAGTGGTGTGTGAAGAACTCAACAAGAGATTCCAGGAGGGTCTTCAAAAGAAACAAGAAGCCCTACACTAAATGAGGAGGAGGCAAATCAAGCAACTCTTGAGGAATTTAAACGTCACCAGTGATGAGGTCAAAAGGAATCGTTTGGAGCTGAATGTGACAAAGGCTGGTTGACTGACAGAACTCTTACCATGGATACTAAAGGAAGGTGCAGAAGCCTAAGTGTGCACTCTCTAAGTTGTATAAACAGGTCACTGGAAACAGGAGGACCTACCTGAAAGTGGAAGACAGCTAACGTAGTCCATATGCAAAGAGAGTGCCAAGCAAGAGGCCTGAACTACAGGCCAGTTTCCCTAACTTGTATGCCATGCAAGGTGATGGAGAAGATCGTGAGGAAAAGACTCGTAGAGCATCTGGACGGAAATAGCTTGTAACACACCACCAACTGGGTTCAGAGATGGTAAACGGTTGCCTCACAGGTTTAATAGAATTCTATGACCAGGCAACAAAAATCGGCAAGAAAGAGAAGGGTGGGCAGACTGCATTTTCTTGGGCTGCCAGAAAGCCTTTGACACAGTACCCCATAAAAGGCTGTTAAAAAAAGTTGCAGCAACAGGCAGAGTAACAGGGAAGGTGCTCCAGTGGATAAGGGGACTATTAAGCAACATGAAACAGCGAGATAACTGTGAGGGGAAAGGGGAGACGTCAGGTGGGGAGATGTCACCAGCGGAGTCCCACAGGGCTCATACTTGGACCCATCCTGTTTCTAATATATGTAAACGATTTTCCAGAGGGTATAGACTCATTCCTCTCAATGTTGCTGAGATGCAAAAAATATGAGAAGAATCAAGGCAGATGAAGATTGACAGAGAATACTGGATGGCATGGACAAACTGGAGAATAGTCAAGAAATGGATGCTGAAGTTCAATCAGGAAAGTGTAAAGTAATGAAATAGGCGAAAGGGAGCAGAAGGCTGAAAACACTCAGGTACCATCTGGGGGTGAAATCCCTCAAGAGTCAAATAGAGAGAAAGATCTGAGAGGTTGATATCACACGAACTTGTCACCAGAGCCCCACATCAAAGGATATCAATCGGCATATTCTAGGTGGCCAACATAAGAACTGCCTTTAGAAACTTGTGTAAGGAATCGTTCAGGACCCTGTATATCACTTATGTCAGAAACAATCCTGGAATATTCAGCTCCAGCTGGAGTCCATACCTAGTTAAAAAACAAGGCAAAGTTAGAGAAGATTCAGCGATATGCCGCCAGACTCGTCCCGGAAACTGAGAGGTATAAGCTACGAGGAAAGGCTAAATGAGCTGAACTTCACGTCCCTGGAAAACAGAAGAGTAAGGGGAGACATGATAACCACCTACAAAATTCTCATTTGGAATTGACAGGGTGGACAAAGACAAAATCTTCGGCACGGGTGGAACGCGAACATGGAACACAGGTGGAAACGTAGCACCAAATGAGCCACAGAGACATTAGAATTTTTTCAGTTTCATTGTAGTTATAAATGAAATGCACTAGAAAGTTATGTGGTGGATGCTGACTCCATACACAGCTTCAAATATAGGTATGATAGAGCCTAGTAGGCTCATGAATCTGTACACAGGTTTATTGACGGTTGAGAGGCGGGACCAAAGAGACAGAGCTCCACTCACCTCTCCGCAAGCATAACTAGGTGTGTACAGATATGTAAGCAACTGTCCTTAAACATAAATCCAACTGACACACACATGATTAAACACTCAAATTCTCCAACAAACGAACGCAAACCTCTCTGACAGCCGATGCGACACTTGCCAGGTTATTCTGAAAGTGCCAGTCTCAAACTGTTTCTGCTTCAATTTCAAAACAATATTTCAGAGAAGCGGCACATATAGATTGTTTGGGAAGTCCACAATTGTTGCTTATGTCTTGCTTGTATGTTGTCGCTCGTAGACTCTTACTGGCAACAATGCCGCGTGGGTTAGCTCATAGGCTCACTTTGGCAACAATGCTCATGGACTCACTATGTGGCGACAATGCTGTTGGGTTAACTCATGGATTCACGCTGATAATGTTACGATGTTCGAATGTGGTCGCTGATAAGGTCATATTGGCAACAATGAGTTATCAATAGTACAGGCACTTAACCAGGAAACAAAAGGAATTCATTAATACCTTTAACCTCAGAAGGTATAAAGTGAAACTGATAAAATTCTGATGCTCAGAAAATACTTTGTACCATTGAACTGATAAGACCCACAAGTCTCTGGACGATCTTAAGCACATTCTACCTATACTTTTGAACATGAGTTAACCACTTGACACTACGAATGTTAATTATCTACGGAGATGACGTTGGCATGATAGTGTTCGCGTTAACACTGCTGCATATAGTATCAAAGCTGTCGGTATATAATGACTTTGATCGGTAAACGCAATTTATTACGAATAATTGTCAATACGCTAAACCCCTAAAGAAGTACCTTACAAGTTTATCAGACAGTACCGAAGATCTCAACAAGCTTCGTATATGATTCCCTTTAAACAGGATTATCATCATCACTGCTTATCTTTGTATTGTATCCCTTCAATTCATCCTTCCCTTTGTTGTCCTTTCCTCCCCTATGTTTATCATAAATCTCTCTCCTATTACAATCCCTCACTTTAACCTCGATCTTCAGTCCGGTCATTTTACTGCCTGCATCGTTCTTGTCATTTTCTTATCTTCTCTCATGATCTTTCTTCTATATTATTTACCCTCCCTCCGTACCTGTGCACCCATCTCTTATCTTTCGTTCTTTACGCTTCTTCCACTCTCACCACACGGCTAGCCGAGAAACATTCGTATCAGCGCATCGGTCAACCCTTCGCTGATAAGAACATTTGACTTGAGTTAAATGCGTCTTTGTCAGCCACAAGGAGACGCATGAAGTTAGCTATGACAGCAATTAGACCACTATGAGTCAGCTTCACAATTACTAACATCATGATATTTGACGCTTCTCTGGCACTTGCCAAGTTATCGCTAGTGCAGTGTTATGAACCAGCCTTCAGGCTGGGTACGCTGAAGGAAGGAAGGAAGGAATTATCAAGGGAAAGCGCCAAGCCATTACGACTATATTGCACTGGGAAGGGGTCAGGATAAGGATTTGGGATGGGACGGGGGGAAGGAATGGTGTCCCAACCACTTGGACGGTCGGGGATTGAACGCCGACCTGCATGAAGGGAGACCGTCGCTCTACCGTCCAGCCCAAGTGGTTGGGTTGGATACCCTGAATTGATACCTTTAAGTGTCAAGGTACCTCTATTACAATGTAATTCATTCTACAGTATTTAAAATATCATTACATATACATGTATTCTAGTTATTGTATTTATTTATGTGTTGTGTGTGAGTTTTGTAACTGCTACTGTCAGTACCCTCTCCCCTCCCCTCCCTCCCCTGTGTGTGTGTGTTTGTCAGTAAGCCAACCTGGTGCGGTTGGCAAGCTTCTCGTTTGTTGTATATACATATTTTATTATACTAATTTTTTGTAGTTGCACTACACAAAATTGTTGTGTAGTTCAGTTAATTTTTGCATATGTTCCCAAGGTGTATATAATCGTAATAGTAATTTTCTGTTTGTTTTCTGTAGTCTGTCTTGAGTCATATATTATGTGCAGTGTTGTAGTATGAGTTGACCCGTGGTGTCAGCAAGCAGTATGAGTTGACCTGTGGTGTCAGCAAGCAGTCTGGGTGGTAAAGGGTCACACATATTGTGTGTGCTCTCTGGATATTTTTGTGTGTGTGTATATATATATATATATATTATATATATATATATATATATATATATATATATATATATATATATATATATATATATATATATATATATATATATATATATATATATATATATTGTGACGGTAACGAGTTGGAAATGGTGGTCGGCAGTCTTCCAACTAGCAGGTGTCAGTGCTGGGCCACATATAATATATAAAAAAAAGAAAAGGAAAAAAAAAAGAAAAAAAAGAATGACTGCGTGATTGGTAATCTGTGGTAAGGTCGGAAATACGAAAGACAATAATAAAAACTGGATTTTAATAACAATAAAAAAAACACAAATTGAAACAAATGCAAAATCTTGGCTTAATGGTAAAAAATGTCAAGTGGAAAAAAATACATAAACATGAAAATAGATTACGTTAATGGGGAGGAGAATTGACATACAAAAGTAAATAAAATATGAATGCTGGAATATATGCACTAACTATAACCTCTATTTGACCACACAAGGTGAGTCACTTAGGAGTTCATAGCTTGCGAGCACACAATATTCTGGCTGGCAGAAACGCAAGGGACTCCAACAATAACTGGCGAGGTCTTGTGATTGGCGAGGAGCCGGAGTGGAGTGTTGGTTGGCGGCCAATGAGGAAGCTGGATGGCCGCAAGTCGCTAGTTAGCCAGTTGAAGGGTTCGGCGCGTCGACCAGGTGCAGCAGGTGCTGGAGTGGGGGGGAGGAGGGAGTTGCTGGTACGTGTGGCTATCTTAATATGTACGTTTAGCCACTACAAAACGTATCTTGTATATTGATGAGGACAGGATGAGTCGCAGAAATAGCAGGCTAAATCTCTGATAAGAGATTATCGTCACAATATATATATATATATATATATATATATATATATATATATATATATATATATATATATATATATATATAGCATATATATATATATATATATATATATATATATATATATATATATATATATATATATATATATATATATATATATATATATATATATATGCAAACAAGCCTGAATGGTCCCCAGGACTAGATACAACTGAAAACTCACACCCCAGAAGTGACTCGAACCCATACTCCCAGGAGCAACGCAACTAGTATGTACAGGGACGCCTTAAACCACTTGACCATCACGACCGGACATAAGGAAGTGATAGCCGAGGCTATATGAACCACTTCCCCGCCGGCACTCGGATGGTAATCTTGGGCATAGCATTTTATCAAATCACCTCATTTTTTGGGGCAACACGTGAGGAAAACAAATGCAAACAAGCCTGAATGGTCCCCAGGACTAGATACAACTGAAAACTCACACCCCAGAAGTGACTCGAACCCATACTTCCAGGAGCAATGCAACTGGTATGTACAGGGACGCCTTAAACCACTTGACCATCACGACTGGACATAAGGAAGTGATAGCCGAGGCTATATGAACCACTTCCCTGCCGGCACTCGGATGGTAATCTTGGGCATAGCATTTTATCAAATCACCTCATTTTTTGGGGCAACACGTGAGGAACACAAATGCAAACAAGCCTGAATGGTCCCCAGGACTAGATACAACTGAAAACTCACACCCCAGAAGTGACTCGAACCCATACTCCCAGGAGCAACGCAACTGGTATGTACAGGGACGCCTTAAACCACTTGACCATCACGACCGGACATAAGGAAGTGATAGCCGAGGCTATATGAACCACTTCCCCGCCGACACTCACATGGTAATCTTGGGCATAGCATTTTATCAAATCACTTCATTTTTTGGGGGGGGGGGGGGGCAACACGTGAGGAACACAAATGCAAACTTATCACTTCCTTATGTCCGGTCGTGATGGTCAAGTGGTTTAAGGCGTCCCTGTACATACCAGTTGCGTTGCTCCTGGGAGTATGGGTTCGAGTCATTTCTGGGGTGTGAGTTTTCAGTTGTATCTAGTCCTGGGGACCATTCAGGCTTGTTTGCATTTGTGTTCCTCATGTGTTGCCCCAAAAAATGAGGTGATTTGATAAATGCTATGCCCAAGATTACCATCCGAGTGCCGGCGGGGAAGTGGTTCATATAGCCTCGGCTATCACTTCCTTATGTCCGGTCGTGATGGTCAAGTGGTTTAAGGCGTCCCTGTACATACCAGTTGCGTTGCTCCTAGGAGTATGGGTTCGAGTCACTTCTGGGGTGTGAGTTTTCAGTTGTATCTAGTCCTGGGGACCATTCAGGCTTGTTTGCATTTGTGTTCCTCACGTGTTGCCCCAAAAAATGAGGTGATTTGATAAAATGCTATGCCCAAGATTACCATCCGAGTGCCGGCGGGGAAGTGGTTCATATAGCCTCGGCTATCACTTCCTTATGTCCGGTCGTGATGGTCAAGTGGTTTAAGGCGTCCCCGTACATAAAAGTTGCGTTGCTCCTGGGAGTATGGGTTCGAGTCACTTCTGGGGTGTGAGTTTTCAGTTGTATCTAGTCCTGGGGACCATTCAGGCTTGTTGGCATTTGTGTTCCTCACGTGTTGCCCCAAAAATGAGGTGATTTGATAAAATGCTATGCCCAAGATTACCATCCGAGTGCCGGTGGGGAAGTGGTTCATATAGCCTCGGCTATCACTTCCTTATGTCCGGTCGTGATGGTCAAGTGGTTTAAGGCGTCCCTGTACATACCAGTTGCGTTGCTCCTGGGAGTATGGGTTCGAGTCACTTCTGGGGTGTGAGTTTTCAGTTGTATCTAGTCCTGGGGACCATTCAGGCTTGTTTGCATTTGTGTTCCTCACGTGTTGCCCCAAAAATGAGGTGATTTGATAAAATGCTATGCCCAAGATTACCATCCGAGTGCTGGCGGGGAAGTGGTTCAAATAGCCTCGGCTATCACTTCCTTATGTCCTGTCGTGATGGTCAAGTGGTTTAAGGCGTCCCTGTACATACCAGTTGCGTTGCTCCTGGGAGTATGGGTTCGAGTCACTTCTGGGGTGTGAGTTTTCAGTTGTATCTAGTCCTGGGGACCATTCAGGCTTGTTTGCATTTGTGTTCCTCACGTGTTGCCCCAAAAAATGAGGTGATTTGATAAAATGCTATGCCCAAGATTACCATCCGAGTGCCGGCGGGGAAGTGGTTCATATAGCCTCGGCTATCACTTCCTTATGTCCGGTCGTGATGGTCAAGTGGTTTAAGGCGTCCCTGTATATACCAGTTGCGTTGCTCCTGGGAGTATGGGTTCGAGTCACTTCTGGGTTGTGAGTTTTCAGTGATATATATATATATATATATATATATATATATATATATATATATATATATATATATATATATATATATATATATATATGACAATGTCAGACCACGGAGGAAAAAATGAAACAGGAATTTCCTTAAGTACTTCCGTATATTAATACATCTTCAGAAGGAGTGAAGAATACATCATCACTCCTTCTGAAGATGTATTAATATACGAAAGTACTTAAGGAAATTCCTGTTTCATTTTTCCTCCGTGGTCTGACATTGTCACATTTTTAATTACGTGTTTATTTTCGTGATATACATATATATATATATATATATATATATATATATATATATATATATATATATATATATATATATATATATATATATATATATATGACAGTATCAGACAACGGAGGAAAATTGAAACAGGAATTTCCTTAAGTACTTTCGTATATTAATACATCTTCAGAAGGAGTGGACTTTTGAATATGTATTAATATCCTTCTGAAGGATATTAATACACATTATATTGAAGCCAAATTTTCCAGAATTTATATATTTTTCTATTTTTTTTCTTATGAAATGATAAAGTTATCCATTTCATTATGTATGAGTTATTTTTTTCAATTTGAATTAAAACTAATATAGATATATGACCGAACCTAACCAACCCTACCTAACCTAGCCTTACCTATAAAGCCTATAACCTATATAACCTATAAGGCCTATAACCTATATAACCTATAACCTAGCCCAATAAAGCACTGAGTTTGGATGAAGGAACAATGTCGTGGCGTGGTCGATTATCCTTCAAGGTTTACAATCCAAATAAACCGGATAAATATGGAGTAAAATTGTACATGCTTGCTGAGGCATCGACTTTGTGGTGTATGCCGGAGTTGGTAAAACAACAGTGGAGACAGTCATGGGCTTGATGCAGCCACTATTGCACAAGGGTTATCATCTTTATATGGACAATTACTATAACTCTGACCATCTCACAGAAAAGATACGGGAACATGGTGTTTATACGTGTGGAACAATCAGATTGCAGCGTGGCGCCCCCAAACTTCTGCAACAGCAAGCAAAAGGTAAATTTCCAGTTGATCAAACCATTTTCAGGCGCAAGGACAATACATTTATCATCCTTTGGAAAGCCAAGAGAGTGGTCTCATTGATCACAAACTGCCACAATGCTGACACACAGGAAGTTCAACGAAGGAAGAGAGTGAGGAAACGTGACGGAACGTCTTCAGTGAACATTGTAACTGAACAAACCAAATGCCATATGCGACTACAACACCAACATGAAAGGTGTTGATCACTTCGACCAAATGGTCAAATATTGCAGGTTCACCAGGAAATCACATAAGTGGACAAAGAAAATTACATTTTATTTCCTTCAAATGGCTGTGCACAATGCATATGTGTTGTACAAGAAGTACACTACTGATGAGAAGCTATTGATCCTACTCCAGTTTCATGAAGTAGCAATAGGGTCCCTGTTGAGGTGGGACCAAGATGAGTGGCCTGCCACTGATAACCCTATCTCACATGCTCCGGATATCGAAGATGATTCTGATGATTTGGCCACACCGGGACCATCTGGTGTGAGGCGTCCTCTATTTCCTCCGGCAAGCCAAGCACAATACTCATCATCTGACTCAGAACCTGAAACGGAAACGCCTGAACCTGAACCTCGTCTTCCAGCAAAGAAAAACCCACGTATTGTTGATCCAGAGGATCGTCTGAACAAAAAGTTGACCCATGCTATCGTCAAAATTGCAAAACGTCGACGGTGTCGTGTTTGCATCAAGTCGGGAGTAAGGAGGGACTCTATGTATCAGTGCAAGACATGTGGAGTTGCTCTGTGTGTCACACCATGCTACACAAAATACCACGGCAAGAGAGTATTTTGGGTGGCGAAAAAATAGCGCCTCTGCAACCATCCACTCCACCTACGAAACATCTGTTGAGCAACTTCAGGAACATTTTCCTGAAGCACGTGGAGTGGATAACAAAATGCTCAACTTACTGTCCTACCATCATCATTTCGTGGGTAAGTACACAAACTTTGTGTAACTCATTGTGAATTTATTACTTCTTTCTAGTTTGCTGTTGGTAATGCATATATATATTCCAGTTGTTATTGCTTAGATTGGTGTGTTTACATAGTGCATTTTATTGCGAATATTTTGATACCACAATGAACAATGTAGCACAAAAACTTCGATTGGAAAAATATATTTGTTTGTCGGGTGTATTGGGTGTAGCTGGTGTTGGAAGGGGTGTGTTCCGGTTGGTAAGGCCTCCATGTCTTTGGGGGTCTTTGCGGGTGAGGGGCGCCCATGTAGTATAACTTTTATGGATATGTCTGTGTAGGCAATTTTATTGTGATCACAGTGATACCAAAAAAAACATATGCAACAAGTTTTGATTTGATAAACATGAATAGAGTGGAAACGTGTGGGCGGTGTTTAGAGTGAACGGGTAACAAACGACGCAGTTCTTTATTTGGTGCCGGCGTAACGTTAACTTTGGTGAAATGTTATACATATGTTCCTATAGAACATTTCATTGGCTACACAGTGATACCAAAATAAAACACGTTCATCGTAAATAAGGGTCACAAACATGAGGAGAGTAAACTTTTCAGTAGTGGTTGAGCACATGTGCAGCTGGGTGTGCTCGAGCGGTAACCCTTCCCCAACTTCCCACGTTCTTGCGGGTTGGGCGCGACCATTATATATTTTTTATATTCATATGTCCGTTTAGGGAATTTTATTGCGGTCAGAATGATACCAAAATGAACGACGAATAACAATTATGGGGTTGGCAAACATAAAAACATCGTAAACATTTCAGTGCGGTTTGACGCTCACGGCTAACGACCGCCATAGTTTCTTATTTGGTGTGGTTCTCATGTCGGGTTTGGTGAAAATTTAGGTATGTATTCCTCTAGAGCATTCTCTGGCGAACACATTGATACCAAATTTAAATACATACATCGAAAATTAAGGTGAGCAGACCGAAAAGATTATAATCATTTTAGTGTTGACGCACAGTAGGCCCACAGGAACAGGGCACTAGGGAGTCTGTGCCAGCCTACTGCCAGCGAGCGCGAAAGTGTTAACCTAACCTAACACAACTAAGTCAATAATTATGTTCTTAATATAATATAATAATAATAATTCAAATACAGTATTTATAAACAATATATTGAAAATATAAGAAATCACTCAGCCTATTAGGCAAATCAGGCCTTGTATAGTAGTCTGAGAAGTGCGTTCTGGCTACGACATATATATATATATATATATATATATATATATATATATATATATATATATATATATATATATATATATATATATATATTGTGAGTAAAAAAAGAAGTGTAGGTGTTTGGTAGTCCTCCTAATGGCTGTTGTCAATGCCAATCACATTTACAAAAAAAAGTCGACTGCTTGGCTGTTGTCGTCTGTGGTGAAGTAAGGGAATACATGCAAAACCCATAGTATGAACAATGAAACTTTAATTAAATTGAAAACAAATTATGAACAATGAGAATTCCTTGGCTACGTACAGTGCAAACAAAAAAAGTAAAAAAATATAACATAAAAATGAGAACAGGGGTGATGTTACTCTATAAATAAATAAAGACAAAAAAATGATTAAACAGGTGCTGAGAATAATGTGCTGGCTGAGAACATCCACCAATAAACAGAGCGCATATCATTTGGTTGTTTTCAGCTTGAGAGCACAGGATATTCTGAAGTCCACAGCTCTAGTGTGTCTATTTATATGGGGTGTAGGTGGCGCTGGCGTCGAGGACAGTCGTTGATCCACCAATCGGAAAGAGCGCTGGCTGAAATGGTAGTCTGGTGGTTGACGACGGTGGCGAGCCGGCAGGAAGGAGTGTGGAGTGGAACGAGTTTAGGGTACGTTTTACCCCCTGGTCAAAACGTTTTGTGCTACTGGGATACGTATCTTGAAGGTAGCATCTTGTTGTTGTATATATATGAGTAACTTTATGTGGGGAAGAGCAGGCTCAATCTCTCTTGAAAGAGATTACCGTCACAATATATATATATATATATATATATATATATATATATATATATATATATATATATATATATATATATATATATATATATATATATATATGTCGTACCTAGTAGCCATAACACACTTCTCGGTCTATTATGCAAGGCCCGATTTGCTTAATAAGCCAAGTTTTCCAAAATAATTATATTTTCTCTAATTTTTTTCTTATGAAATGATAAAACTACCCATTTCATTATTTATGAGGTAATTTTTTTTTATTGGAGTAAAATGAATGTAGATATATGACCGAACCTTACCAACCCTACCTAACCTAACCTAACCTATCTTTATAGGTTAGGTTAGGTGAGGCAGCCGAAAAAGTTAGGTTAGGTTAGGTTAGGTAGGTTAGGTAGTCGAAAAACAATTAATTCATGAAAACTTGGCTTATTAGGCAAATCGGGCCTTGCATAGTTGGCTGAGAAGTGCATTCTGGCTACTTGGTACGACATATATAAATAAATAAATAATATATATATTATATATATATATATATATATATATATATATATATATATATATATATATATATATATATATAGTCGTACCTAGTAGCCAGAACGCACTTCTCAGCCTACTATGCATGGCCCGATTTGGCTAATAAGCCAAGTTTTCATAAACTAATATATTTTCTCTAATTTTTTTCTTATGAAATGACAAAGCTACCCATTTCATGATATATGAGGTCAATTTTTTTTATTGGAGTTAAAATTAACGTAGTTATATGACCGAACCTAACCAACCCTACCTAACCTAACCTAATCTATCTTTATAGGTTAGGTTAGGTTAGGTAGCCGAAAATGTTAGGTTAGTTTAGGTTAGGTAGGTTAGGTAGTCGAAAAATAATTAATTCATGAAAACTTGGCTCATTAGGCAAATCGGGCCTTGCATAGTAGGCTGAGAAGTGCGTTCTGGCTACTAGGTACGACATATATATACATATATATATATATATATATATATATATATATATATATATATATATATATATATATATATATATATATATACACATATATATATATATATATATATATATATATATATATATATATATATATATATATATATATATATGTCGTACCTAGTAGCCAGAACTCACTTTTTGGCCTACTATGCAATGCCCGATTTGCCTAATAAGCCAAGTTTTTCTGAATTAATATATTTTCTCTAATTTTTTTCTTATGAAATGATTAAGCTACCCATTTCATTATGTATGAGGTAAATTTTTTTTCATTCGAGTTAAAATTAACGTAGATATATGACCGAACCTAACCAACCCTACCTAACCTAACCTAACCTATCTTTATAGGTTAGGTTAGGTTAGGTAGCCGAAAATGTTAGGTTAGGTTAGGTTAGGTAGGTTAGGTTGTCGAAAAACAATTATTTCATGAAAACTTGGCCTATTAGGCAAATCCGGTCTTGCATAGTAGGCTGACAAGTGCGTTCTGGCTACTAGGTACGACATATATATATATATATATATATATATATATATATATATATATATATATATATATATATATATATATATATATATATACAACCCGTCCTCGCAAATTTAATAAGTCAATATTGACTTATTAAATATGTGCATAGGTGACATACTTAACAAAATAGTTTCCCTTGAAAATATTTATAGAAACCACCAACCGTACCTAACCTTGTTAGTATAGTAAGACAAGCATCTTATTGCTTCGTAATTACAATTATTACCTAACCTATACCTATAATAGGTTAAGTATTAAGTAATAAGTCTCCTCTGAATACGTTTTATTTTCTTCTCCGAGGCTATGGGTCCCCACATTGGCACAAGAGGTGGTACCCTATTTATATATATATATATTATATATATATATATATATATATATATATATATATATATATATATATATATATATATATATATGTATATATGTCGTACCTAGTAGCCAGAATGCACTTCTCGGCCTACTATGCAAGGCCCGATTTGCCTAATAGTCCAAGTAATTTTCCTTTTTTTCTATAAATTGTTTGTAATTAATCTATTTGAATCATTAATATTATATTACATTAAGAAAAAAATTATTGGCTTAGTTATGTTAGTTTAGGTTAGGTTAAGAATGGTTAGGTTTAGGTTAGGTTCGGTCAAATATCTACGTTAGTTTTAACTCAAACAAAAAACAATTTACTCAGACATAGTAAAACTAATAGCTTTATCATCTCATAAGACAAAAATTCGAAAAAATATATAAATTCAGGAAAACTTGGCTTATTAGGCAAGTTTTGTAACTTGCAACTTTTATAGTTATGCAAGTAACTTTTTAGGTATTTACCAGTTGCGTTGCTCCTGGGAGTATGGGTTCGAGTCACTTCTGGGGTGTGAGTTTTCATTCGCATATAGTCCTGGGGACCATTCAGGCTTGTTCGCATTTGTGTTCCTCACGTGTTGCCCCCAAAAATAAGGTGATTTGAAAAAATGCTATGCCCAAGATAACCATCCAAGTGCCGGCGGGGAAGTGGTTCATATAGCTCAAGCTATCACTTCCTTATGTCCGGTCGTGATGGTCAAGCGGTTTAAGGCGTCCCTGTACATACCAGTTGCGTTGCTCCTGGGAGTATGGGTTCGAGTCACTTCTGGGGTGTGAGTATTCATTCATATATATATATGTATATATATATATATATATATATATATATATATATATATATATATATATATATATATATATATATATATATATATATATATATATATATATATATATATATATATATATATATATATATATATATGAGGTTGCATGGCGTTTCACTTTTCTTCTTATGATGTCTTCAATGAAACCATTGGAGAAGCCATTGTTGACTAGGACCTGCCTTACCCTACTGAGCTCTTCATCGACTTGCTTCCATTCTGAGCTGTGGCTGAGAGCACAGTCAACATAAGCGTTAACAACACTCCTCTTGTACGTGTCTGGGCAGTCACTGTTGGCATTTAGGCACATTCCTATGTTTGTTTCCTTAGTGTAGACTGCAGTGTGGAAACCTCCGCTCCTTTCCATGACTGTTACATCTAGAAAGGGTAGCTTCCCATCCTTCTCCATCTCGTAAGTGAAACGCAACACAGAATTCTGCTCACACGCCTCTTTCAACTCCTGCAGATGTCTGACATCAGGTACCTGTGTAAAAATGTCGTCAACATACCTGCAGTATATGGCCGGTTTCAAGTTCAAGTCGACTAAGACTTTTTTCTCGATAGTACCCATGTAGAAGTTCGGAAACAGGACACCTAGGGGAGAACCCATGGCGACCCCATCTACTTGCTTATACATGTGCCCATCCGGGCTCAAGAAGGGTGCTTCCTTAGTACAAGCTTGGAGTAGTTTCCTCAGGATATTTTCTGGTATGTCAAGAGGAGTACAGGCCTGATCACGATACACTCGGTCCATTATCATCCCGATTGTTTCATCCTCAGGTACGTTGGTAAACAGTGATTCTACGTCCAACGAGGCTCTTATCCCTGTGGCCCGTGTTCCCCGCAGTAAGTCAACAAATTCCTTCGGGGACTTCAGGCTGAAGGCGCAAGGGACATAAGGAGTCAGTAAGCTGTTGAGTCGTTTCGCCAGTCTGTACGTGGGTGTGGGTATCTGGCTGATGATTGGCCAAAGTGGGTTACCAGGCTTATGTGTCTTGACATTTCCATACTCATATCCAGGTTTATATTCCCCAATAATCTGTAGCAGGTGGAGTCCTTATTTCTTGGCATTCACAGTTTCAATCAATTTGTTGACCTTTGCTTTCAATTCGGCTGTAGTGTCCTTCGTTACCCTTTGGAATTTTGTTTGGTCAGAGAGTATGAGGTTCATTTTCGCCAGATATTCGTCTTTCTTAAGGATGACGTATATTGGCGACTTGTCGCCTCTCCTGACACCTATCTCCTTGTTCTCACGAAGGCGCTTAGCTACCGCTTCGAGCTCGGGGGAGAGTATGGTGCTTCTGTAGTTGCCTCGATTCTTTCCTCCTTCTGCAATAAGTTCTGCTTGTAAGGTGTCTTTGGTGGTGACCTTCTTTTGTGCTTTCTGACGCGACATATGCAACCTCTGGAGAGAGACAACTAACACAACACCTGGACCCCCTATTAGACTATTTTACAGGAACTTCTTTTCCACAGATCATAAAACGGAGGAAAGGGTCCTGAAAGATATTGTTATTAGAAACGTTATCCCTACAGACAAAAATCAGAAGATACAATTGACGATTTACTATAAAACCAAGAAAACTGCCAACCTACTCATGAGAAACTCTCCAGACACAAAGCAGAACGCTTTGAAAGAGACCAATGTCGTCTATGCTTTCATATGCCCACTTGGGGACTGTAAGCCCCAAAGAACTCAGTACAAAACTTGAGTGCACATTTACCCCAGGCGCCCAAAGTCTCAGAACCTTTTGGCACGAACCTGTAACAACGTTCTAGGTCTCTGTGCTTGTGGATTTTCTGGGTCTCCCTGAAGGTGGCTGCCCCACCTCCCTTCGCTGAGCTGTAACCTAAATAGGTATCAGCCAATGTAGATGCACAAGTGTAATCCCATACGACCTGGTTTACCTTCCCTCCATGGCTGCAGGGTGACTCCATCTGGGCGTTTTTGGCTGTTGTCAGGTCTGCACAACTGGGGTTCCCTTTGTGCTGGACACCCAGCTGTAGCCAAACTTCTCTTGATGATGTCATTGACTGCTTCGTGTCTGGCAATCTTTCCCTGTGTCTTACGACAGATGAGACCATGGCTGTCGTTTTGGTCTGCCAGTGCATGGCCGCAAACACACCGGTGTTCGGTGGAGATAGGGGCGGCAAGGCGCAGAGCAACACCAATACTTAGGGCCCGATGATCCAGGCGGGTGCCCAAGGCGGAATTAGGGACTGCCAACAGGAAGTCCCCAGCATGGGGGGCTTGCACTGCTAGGAGACGCGCTCTGTCCTTCTGAGAAGCTGCGTCCAGCAATGCTTTGGCGATGTTCTCCGCTATGGGGCTATCCCATTTGGCCTGTTTACCGTCGTTTGGAAAAGTTGGTCGGGTGTGTGAATTGGCAAGAGTGTCCCACTGACCAGCTCCTTCCACAAATTTGGGATCACGAATCCCAATGGAGTTCCTTAGGTATTCTGGTAGTATTTCATTCATTAATTCACTTAATGAATGAATGAACCAGATGTTGAATTCGCTGGACATCCTGCTTGTGACCTCCTTAGCTGCCATGCAGAAAAGAAAAGGGGCAAGTGGGTCTCCCTGCTGGACACCTGCTGCGGAAACAACTTTATGTTCCTCAAACAACAGTGTCAATTCCCTACTGTACCCTGCTGAAACGAAGGGAAGTAGACAAGGAAAGCTGGTTCGAACTGCTTCCAGTACCACATCCCTTTTTACCTAGTTGAAGGCATTTTTAAAGTCTAATTTAATTAATGCCATATTTTCTGGGAGGTTCTTGATATAGGCTCGTGCTGCATGAGTTGCTGCTTTACAACTATAGGGGACACCAAAACCTAGTTGATGGGGTAGAAGCATCATTGCAGCGTCTATGCTAATTTTTCTGACAGCTGCCCTAGCAACAAGGCGCCGAAGTGTGTTACCCACGGCAATGGGTCTGACTTCACCATACTTCTTCTTAAGGGCACAAAGGGATGCTCCGAAGAAGAAGGGTTTAATTGTATCTGGGATCTACCCGGAGAGACATTCGTTGACAAACTTCGTGATCTCTGACAGCAGTGTCTCGGCAACTTCGCCGAGAACTGGGTTTGTCATCTCCTTGAGGTGCTGAGGTCTTACTCCAGTGTATCCCCCTGCTGAACCTGGTGGAAATGACATGATGGCTTTGTATACCTCTGACGCTTGGAGGAATAGAGGTCCCATGTCTGGGACATTTGTGTCCCGAGCAGTGGGTTCCCATGGTACTCTGGGAGGGTGCTTCTCTCTCAGTGAGTCGGCAGTTGCAGTATTTCTCGTGACGATTGTTTCTTCACTGGTAAGTAGCCTAATTGCCCTCTTCAATTTTCTTGGTCACTTGTGTTTCAAGCTTAAAATTATCATTGAAACTCTTGGGTCTTCCACGACGGTTTTTACGTTGAGGAGGGATGAGTATCAAGTTGTCAGCTCTGGGGAAATTATTTATTGCCCTAGTGACTGATGAGGCTAGTGACTTGCCCCCTCTTGCAGGTACGCCTAAGCAAATATTGCCAAACAGGAGGAAATTATGCCATGCTTTGATGTTTGCCGCGGCATTAAGATTTTCAGACCGTTCATTCACGTTTCTTAGAAGGTCTGTATATTTCCCTGCTGCAAATGGGCGCGCTGCTCTAGGAATGTGGGGAAGAGTTCTGGTGGTGGATGCTTTGATGGCCCCCAGGAGGTCATCTGATGACATGAAGTTTGCTGAGATGTGTGGGGGTGCCGGGGGGACCTGTGGGACTTCTCTCTCTACAGGTTCCGTCCATGAACCCTCACAGCCGTTGTGCTGACGTAGGGTTCCATCGTTTCTAAGGTTGTGAGATTCGTCACAAACCCGACACATTCCTCTAGGTTTGGGTCCCCCTCTGGGTGCACCTGTGGGTATATTGTTCCCAGGACCGTGTTCTTGGCTGAGGTGTTCCTGGTTAGTTGGGGGAATCCCTTCCGTCCCCAGGGCGGGCTGTGACATCGGCGTGGCATGGGAGGGTGGACCCGGGTGGTAGCAGCATGGGTGATTGGCTGTCCCTCACACTCACCACTCATGTGGGTACTGTCTCCCTCCCTTTTGGGAGGAACCTGAATGCTTCCTGTAACCTGTGCCATATCTGGGTGCATGGAGGGTGAGACATCTCTGCAACAGGCACTGTCTGGGCGGTGAATAGCTTGTGGCTCCTGTATATATATATTATATATATATATATATATATATATATATATATATATATATATATATATATATATATATATATATACATATATATATATATATATATATATATATATATATATATATATATATATATATATACATTAGCATAGATATATACATTAATGTATATATATACATTAGCATATATATATATATATATATATATATATATATATATATGTATATATATGTCGTACCTAGTAGCCAGAACGCACTTCTCAGCCTACTATGCAAGGCCCGATTTGCCTAATAAGCCAACTTTTCATGAATTAATGTTTTTTCGACTACCTAACCTACCTAACCTAACCTAACCTACATTTTCGGCTACCTAACCTAACCTAACCTAACTTTTTCGGCTACCTAACCTAACCTAACCTATAAAGATAGGTTAGGTTAGGTTAGGTAGGGTTGGTTAGGTTCCGTCATATATCTACGTTAATTTTAACTTCAATAAAAAAAAATTGACCTCATACATAAAAAAAATGGGTAGCTTTATCATTTGAGAAAATATAATTATTCATGAAAACTTGGCTTATTAGGCAAATCGGGCCTTGCATAGTAAGCTGAGAAGTGCATTCTGGCTACTAGGTACGACATATATATATATATATATATATATATATATATATATATATATATAATATATATATATATATGTCGTACCTAGTAGCCAGAATGCATATATATATTATATATATATATATATATATATATATATATGCAAACAAGCCTGAATGGTCCCCAGGACTAGATACAACTGAAAACTCACACCCCAGAAGTGACTCGAACCCATACTCCCAGGAGCAACGCAACTGGTATGTACAGGGATGCCTTAAACCACTTGACCATCACGACCGGACATAAGGAAGTGATAGCCGAGGCTATATGAACCACTTCCCCGCCGGCACTTGGATGGTTATCTTGGGCATAGCATTTTATCAAATCACCTCATTTTTGGGGCAACACGTGAGGAACACAAATGCAAACAAGCCTGAATGGTCCCCAGGACTAGATACAACTGAAAACTCACACCCCAGAAGTGACTCGAACCCATACTCCCAGGAGCAACGCAACTGGTATGTACAGGGATGCCTTAAACCACTTGACCATCACGACCGGACATAAGGAAGTGATAGCCGAGGCTATATGAACCACTTCCCCGCCGGCACTCGGATGGTTATCTTGGGCATAGCATTTTATCAAATCACCTCATTTTTTGGGGCAACACGTGAGGAACACAAATGCAAACAAGCCTGAATGGTCCCCAGGACTAGATACAACTGAAAACTCACACCCCAGAAGTGACTCGAACCCATACTCCCAGGAGCAACGCAACTGGTATGTACAGGGATGCCTTAAACCACTTGACCATCACGACCGGACATAAGGAAGTGATAGCCGAGGCTATATGAACCACTTCGAGTCACTTCTGGGGTGTGAGTTTCAACCACTTCCCCGCCGGCACCTGGATGGTTATCTTGGGCATAGCATTTTATTAAATCACCTCATTCTTTGGGGCACACGTGAGGAACACAAATGCGAACAAGCCTGAATGGTCCCCAGGACTATATGCGAATGAAAACTCACACCCCAGAATTGACTCGAACCCATACTCCCAGGAGCAACGCAACTGGTAACTACAGGACGCCTTAATCTGCTTGACCATCAGGATCGGACAAAAGGAAGTGATAGCCTAAGCTATTTGAACCACTTCCCCGCCGGCACCTGGATGGTTATCTTGGGCATAGCATTTTATCAAATCACCTCATTCTTTGGGGCACACATGAGGAACACAAATGCGAACAAGCCTGAATGGTCCCCAGGACTATATGCGAATGAAAACTCACACCCCAGAAGTGACTCGAACCCATACTCCCAGGAGCAACGCAACTGGTAACTACAGGACTTTCCTCTGTTTTTGTCCTAATATTTGAAGTGCAGCATTTGAGTCTGTGTGTATGATTGCATTTTAAGTGTTTTGTGCAATCACATATGCGAATGCCTGCTGTGTGGCAAACTGCACAGTTTGGGTTGATGATACTGGTCCTCCCAGTCTCCAATATGCCTGTACGCTGGCCGTGCAAAGAGCAGCGCTAGCACTCTCATATTGTGTCAACAGATCCGTCTGTGAAGATGTGGGTGGCTCCTACTACTGCAATGCTATACATTAGATTTTCTATTGTGCGCAATAGGATTGTTGGATCATAGGCAGCCTTTTTCGTTGGGAGACTTTCTATTACTATTTTGAAGGTAGGCTCCTTCCACGGTGGAGAAGAACTGTAGTTTGGGTGTGGTTGATCACCCTCTCTATCATGAATCATGCTTTTTAAATGTAGCCTGTTTAGGACATTTCCTGCTCTGCCAGCCCAAGAGTTTCCGTTGTTTTGGCCAAGTCCAACCACCAAGGCCTCCCGTACTGGGACTGGGTCAGGGGAAATAATTATCTTACTGATAGGTGTAGCTGTTCTTTGTGATATTCTTTCTTGAAGAGAGGGTAAACCCGTTTCCAGTCTTAGAGTTTCAAGCCTGGTCAACGTTGGGGCTCGCTGTGCGGCTCTCATAGCATTGTTTTGGGCAACTTCAAGCTTTTTCCACTGTTGGTGTGATAGACTTGTAAGTGCAGGTGCGGTATAGACGATCACTGATCTGACTGCCTGTACATAGTATGTGCGAAGGACTTGCAGATTGGCTCCTCCAGAGAGGGAGGTTAGCGACCTGAGGAGTGCCGTCTGGGTCGCAGTTTAGTAAGTGACCTCAGCATTAAAATTCATGTGTGTCCAGGATTATTCCTAGATACTGGTAAGTGTCCACCCATTCAATTGGTTGACCCTGTACTGTGAGTTGGATGTTGGGCTTCGCTATTTTTATGGGCATGGCTTATGTCTTTGTGGGTTTGAGTTTGATACCACACTGTTTTGCCTCTTTACTGATACAGTCTAAGCATTTTGGTGCAAGGTGCGCTGTATCCATTCCTTTTTATGATGATGACAATGTCGTCCTCGTAGTTTATCATCCTGCAGTGATGTGGGAGTTTCAGCCTCATAATTCTTTCCATTAAACAGTTGAAGAGAAGAGGGCTGAGAATACCTCCTTACGGTGTACCATTTTCATGTCATTTGTATTCAGAGACGGTGCCATGAATTTTTACTCTTGCTTCTCTGTTTGTGAGACAGTTTTTAGTCCAGGAGAGCAGGTTGCCTTTGATCTCTTTGCCGATGAGGCAGCAGAGAATAGCTGGGACGCTAGCCATTTCAAAGGCTTTCTCGAGGTCCAGGAATATAAGCATTCCTGGTCTGTCATTCAAGTGGGCTAACAGAGTTGTAATACATTCCACTGTGTCAACCCCCTCTTCTATAGGCATACATATCATGGTGCAGTTTAGGCATTTTCCACTCCAGTCTGTTGAGTGCCATTCTGTCAGCCGTCTTGGCTGCACAGCTTTGGAGAGAGATGGGACTGAGATTAGCTGGATCTTTGGGTTTTGGGGCCGGCACAATATCTTCTCTATTCCAAGCTGTAGGTCTAGTTTGAAAAGTCCAGGCTAAATTAATTAACCTTAGGTATGCAGCATCTCCCTCTGGGCCGAGGTTTCTAATAATTTTATGGGTTATTTTGTCGTCTCCAGGGGATGTATACTTGGAGTTTTTCTTTGCCAGATTGAGCTCATCCAGCGTGAAAGGGGCATTAGTGTCAGAGACTTCTGAACATGCTGTAAGGATTCTGTTCTACATTTCTTCCACTAATCCTGTCTGCACTGTTAATACATCTGGTGGAAGCCGATTGCTGGCTGCTCTTTCTGCAAACCTGGTTGCCAGTACTTCGGCTTCCTGAAGCGGATCCTTAGGGTGTGAGGCTTTAGGTGTTTTATTTCCTTTAGCCCGATGGATTTGCTGCCACATCTCTCCAAAAGAGGTGTGTTCATTCAGATGTGAACCCCATTCCAGCCACTTTTGTTCATTTATTAGCCTAGTCTCTCGATGCACATGTTCCTTGACCTCACAAAGTAAGGTCCAGTTGCAGTCACTTGGCTGCTTTTTGTATAGCTTCCTTGTACTGTTGAGTCTATGGTTGAGTTCTTTGACACGTTCGCAATAGTACCAGTGATCTTTGTGGTGTCTGGTGGACTGTTTTTTATTAGGGATTGAGTGGTTGGCTGCACTTTGAATTGCTTTGACAAAATGTTGTTCTGCCTGATTAATGTCTTCGGATGTCTAAATGGCTCCAGGATATATATATATAATTGGACAAGGCCAAGGGTGTGGTGCTACACATTCACGAATCCCGTGCAAAGAACCATGACTTTTATTTACAAGAATTAATAACCTTCCTCAAAACGAAGATACAAATGCTTAATTTTCATTCAATATTAACATGAGGAGTTGGAGATTACTTATTGGATTATAAATGTATGAAACGTTATTTAAACGACCTAGAGATATATATGGTAGTGAGCCTTCAAGAGCAGAACAGAGGTTTATTGTGGCTACACAGGGATGTATGAGGGGAAGGCTTGAATGCGTATTGGCGTGTAAGACGCAGTGTAAGTAGAGAGATTGATTTCTTCTTGTGTTGGGGAATATTTATGCGAATGTTTCTAGTGTTTCAGCCACAGGCTGAGTTTATATATTTTTGGGGTCTGAGTGTATAATATTTTTATGACAAGATCCCCCCCCCCCTTCATTTAGTGAGGTGAATAGTAAGTGTTAAGCCAAAGAGTTGGGCAGCCACTTGATATGGATCGTTGGTGAACCCAGGGGGTATGGTATTGGATTTGCTACCGGTTTGTAACAGCTTGGAGTGTTGTATGATACTATTTTAATGTTTTCATGTCATATATTTTATTTTTTCATTTAATGTGTATTGTTCGCTGGCTTTTGCTCTTGTCCTGGTGAGGTTTCCCAGAAAGCTGGAGAGAGAGAGAGAAAGGATCACAGCTGAGGACAGGGTGGCAAAGAATACAAATTCACAACAAGGGGATTTAGGAGATCATACCAAACAAGGAGAGTGAGGAGAGTCACGGTGGCTCAAGTAGGGTGTGTGCACAGGACAACGAGACCAGTGTTGGAGCCGCACCCCTAAACGCGTGATGTTGAACCACTCTCCGAGATCAATAGGAGTACAGGGTGATCTGAGTAAATTTCAAGAGCTCCAGTGTTCATTGTTGGTCGATCGACATCAGCGGGATTATGGCTGCCAAGGTTCGTTGTCTGTTCCGGCAGAGAGTGGTTGGGGGACGTTGTCCACCTGTACGCAAGTAACAGTCTGGTGCAACAACCAGAGCTCTCTTTGGAGGTTTGAGTTCCATAAGCCCCAACCCCCCTCAGGTCAGAACAGATATTGGGGGTCTGTCTGGGAGATTGGATTGACACACCCACAGTTCGAGTCCAGGAGGTTGAACTGGTAAACCCTTTGCGGCAGTAGGTAGACCGCGTGACCACAGGTACATTCTCTCTCTCCCGGGAAGACTCAAAGGACAAGATGGATAAGGTGCAGACATTTGTAGACTCAGGCAAGCCTGACGATTTGGAAGGTTGCACCAAATAACAATTGAAGCAAATAGCAGAGAAATGTGGTATCAAGATAAAGACAACTAAAGTATCCGGAATGAAGGATGAGATCCTTAGACAGCTGACAGCTAGGAATGAAGTGGCAGAACAAGGAGCCCAGAAAGGAGCTTGAAGTGGAAAGGAGGATGATGGACAAGAAGAAGTAAAATTCCAAGGATCAAGTAGGAGTAGCTGCAGTAGCAGGAACAGGAGCTTGGAATGATTTCATCTAGAGCTCCAGATGCAGCTTGAGGACAACAAAAAAAAGGCAGTTCCAGCTGGAGAAGTTAAAGTTAAAACTTCAGATGAAAAATGAGGCAGAGAAAGAGAAAACCAGACTGGAGGTAGAGAAAGAAAAAGAGAAAACCAGACTTGAGGTAGAGATACAAAAAGAGAAAACAAAACAAATGGAGATAGAGCTTTGGCAGAGCATAGGATTGAACATGGACTGCCAGAGAGCACCCAACATGTATCACACCCACCCGCTAATAAACTTAGAGAAAAAGACATTCCCCTATTTGTGCCTGAGGAGGCAGAGAGCTTCTTCGCGCATTTTGAGAAGGTAGCCAACAGCAAAGAAAGGCCACGGGAAGAATGGGCCCAATTGGTTCAATTAAGATTGGACGGTGCCGCCAGAGAGGCATATACCCAGTTGTCATTGGTGGAATGCCGAGATTATGGGACAGTGGCTGAGCCGGTGACTGAGCAGACCGAACACAGGACGCGTGATCCTGTGGTCCCGGGTTCTATCCTGGGTACCGGAGAGAAACAATGGGCAGTTTCTTTCACCCTGATGCCCCTATTACCTAGCAGAAAAATATGTACCTGGGAGTTAGTCAGCTGTTCCTGTCTGGCTGCTTCTTCCTGGGGGTGGAGGCCTGGTCGAGGACCAGGCTACGGGGACACTAAAGCCCCGAAATCATCTTAAGATAACCAATGAAGAACAGCATATTACGCTCGTTTCAGTTGACTCCTGAAGCTTATAGAAAGTGCTTCAGAGAAATGATAAAGGCGCCAGCACGTACATTTGCTGAGACGGTGTTACGAATCTTACTAGGATTCTAACATTACTCTTGATGCTTATATACTTTATTGTCTCCAGTTGTATGATATTAGATATTTGAATGATATATTGTAGCATGTTGTTGTGTGCCTGAGTTGCATTATATTGTATGAGGCTTTTGGTGCTAGAATTTTTATGTTGGTTTCTCCGTGTGGACGGTTGACCAGATTGGGATGGGGCCAGTATGAGAACTGAATGTCAAGCGAGTGTTTATGTTTCAACCTTGATTAATTCTCATTATTGTTTGCCATTAAATTATATTGAGTAATGTATCATCAGTATGTACTCTTAAGATTAATAATAATTTGAATATAAGTACTACATTTTGTTAGTAGTAGTTCCACAATAGTTTATGTGGATGTTTAGTTGATATTGTGGTGAACGCCGCCCTGGCAAGCCAGGATTTGGGCAGAAGCGTGGCGGCTAGGATCGAGAGGAGACATGTTGTTAAGTTAAGTCATTGGTCACTGTTATTTTAGCCCATATAAATGTTAATTTTCTGGTTAGATGATTGTGTATACCTATTGATTAAAACTTGTGCTCATGTCTCAATGATTAGTTTTATTCTATATTGCATGCTGAAGAATATTTCTGGCTATTATTTCTACCATTTAATTGTTATGTTTGTCCCCCTTAGCATAAATATATTGTTCTCCATATTATGCAGTGATGTATCTATAACCCCTAGACATATGTTGGCAAGGCCGATTTAATATAATTTATTTACACTGCTGGGAGAAGAACCTTATTTAGTCTCAAGGGTGGTAACAAATGAGGGCCACTGTCCGGGAGATGAAAGATTAATTCCCTGTAATGTTTGTACAAATTAACAGTGCTAATTATTAATAGCAATTGCCTTCCTAGGTACTCAGTGATTATCTAGTGACACCTAATCAAACCTGTGAAATTATCGGTTCAATCTGAGCTGCTGTGATAACTTTTCAACGCTTCACGATTTGAGGTAAGTGTTCAGCTTGTGCCAGGTTCCAAGCATAATTTTCAGTGTTGTTACAAGTGTTTAGTTGTGATAATTGAGCCAACCATGGAGGATCAGGTTGCTGTGCTAGTAAAGCAACCAAATTATGGTAAAATTAAAGACTTGAGAAAGTCTGGTTTGTTATTGCTGGCTGATAAATTAAACCTAGCAATTTCCAGTAAAATGTTGAAGGCTCAAGTGTTAAGAGTTACTGTCACACACTTGGTGGAGGAGGAGAGACTTGACGAGGAGTGTTTAGGAGAGTTAGAAGAAGAGTCAAGTGACAAGGTGCAATCTTAAAGTTGGAGATGGAGACTAAATTAGAAATAGCTAGGCTGGAAGCAGATAAGCAGAGGTTGGAGTTGCAGAACCAGCAAAAACACCTTGAGTTGGAGGCTCAGTTACGACTAGCAGAGCAACAAACTAAACAAACAGAGCAGCAGACTAAACAATTAGAAATTCAGCAGAGTATAGCTGAAAATAATAACAGGTTGGAACAGCAGAGAATTGCAGCAGGGCTAGGTAACACTAGTAATAATCCAGAGAGTACAAATAGTTCTTTCAAGTACAGTAAACATGTAGATTTACCTAAGTTTAATGAAGAAGATCCGGAAATATTTTTCTTGCATTTTAAGAAATTAGCAGTCAGCATGAACTGGCCTGTAAATCAATGGGTTAGCATTTTGCAAGGACAATTTAAAGGTAAAGCTCAGGAGGTATTTGCATCTTTGCCTGCTGAGAATTCTTTCGATTTTAAATTTGTTCAACAAAATATTTTAAATGCCTACCAGCAGATCCCAGAAGCACATAGAATAAATTCAGAAGCTTAAAAAGAGCACATGGCCAGACTATTTCTGACTTTGTACGAGTAAAATAAATCACTTTGATAGATGGATTAAAGCACTTAATATTACAGAGTTTGAGACTTTGGAGACCTCATACTAACTGAGGAAGTATTGGGGTGTCAACCAGAGAAATTAGCTTTGTTTATGGCTGAAAATAAACAAACAACTGATCTTATAAAACTAGCCAAGCTAGCTGATGAGCATGAACTACTTACTAAAGTGCCATTTAGAGCACCCATTATCATTTCAATGCTAAAACCAATCCTTATGCTCATAAAAATCATGTTTTCAAGACTCGACCAGCTACTTCACCTTCTCCTCTTAACCCTTCTCCTGTAAAGCCTAAATCTGAGACACAACAGACAGGGTTGTCAACCTCAAGTAATGTAGTGATTAAGCCTGCAGTGGGTTCGGCTGTTCCGACCACTGGCAGATATTGCACGCATTGCACGAGAAGAGGTCATGTGGAAATTCCTGTTATGCTTTGCACCCAGAGTTTAGACCAACTGGTCTCATTTATTGTAGAGGTGTGCAAAATAAATAACTAATGAACATGTAACTGTAAACCCCAATTGGGTGAAACAGTATTCTCCATATATGTCTTCAGGTAAAGTTTTGTGTGTTAATGGGAAGTGGAAGCCAGTGGTTCTTCTTCGTGATACTGATGCTTCCCAAATCATAATTTCTGCCAGTATACTCTCTAATGTTGAAATGAAGAAAGTGCTTCAGAGAAATGATAAAGGCGCCAGTAAGTACATTTGCTGAGACGGTGTAACGAATCTTACTAGGATTCTAACATTACTCTTGATGCTTATATACTTTATTGTCTCCAGTTGTATGATATTAGATATTTGAATGATATATTGTAGCATGTTGTTATGTGCCTGAGTTGCATTATATTGTATGAGGCTTTTGGTGCTAGAATTTTCATGTTGGTTTCTCCGTGTGGACGGTTGATTAGATTGGGATGGGGCCAGTATGAGAACTGAATGTCAAGCGAGTGTTTATGTTTCAACCTTGATTAATTCTCATTATTGTTTGCCATTAAATTATATTGAGTAATGTATCATCAGTATGTACTCTTAAGATTAATAATAATTTGAATATAAGTACTACATTTTGTTAGTAGTAGTTCCACAATAGTTTATGTGGATGTTTAGTTGATATTGTGGTGAACGCCGCCTGGCAAGCCAGGATTTGGGCAGAAGCGTGGCGGCTAGGATCGAGAGGAGACATGTTGTTTAGTTAAGTCATTGGTCACTGTTATTTTAGCCCATATAAATGTAAATTTCTGGTTAGATGATTGTGTACACCTATTGATTAATCCATGTGCTCATGTCTCAATGATTAGTTTTATTCTATATTGCATGCTGAAGAATATTTCTGGCTATTATTTCTACCATTTAATTGTTATGTTTGTCCCCCTTAGCATAAATATATTGTTCTCCATTTTATGCAGTGATGTATCTATAACGCCTAGACATATGTTGGCAAGGCCGATTTAATATAATTTATTTACACTGCTGGGAGAAGAACCTTATTTAGTCTCAAGGGTGGTAACAAATGAGGGCCACTGTCCGGGAGATGAAAGATTAATTCCCTGTAATGTTTGTACAAATTGACAGTGCTAATTATAATAGCAATTGCCTTCCTAGGTACTCAGTGATTATCTAGTGACACCTAATCAACCTGTGAAATTATCGGTTCAATCTGAGCTGCTGTGATAACTTCTCAACGCTTCACGATTTGAGGTAAGTGTTCAGCATGTGCCAGGGTCCAAGCATAATTTTCAGTGTTGTTACAAGTGTTTAGTTGCGATAATTGAGCCAACCATGGAGGATCAGGTTGCTGTGCTAGTAAAGCAACCAAATTTTGGTAAAATTAAAGACTTGAGGAAGTCTGGTTTGTTATTGCTGGCTGATAAATTGAACCTAGCAATTTCCAGTAAAATGTTGAAGGCTCAAGTGTTAAGAGTTATTGTCACACACTTGGTGGAGGAGGAGAGACTTGACGAGGAGTGTTTAGGAGAGTTAGAAGAAGAGTCAAGTGACAAGGTGGCAATCTTAAAGTTGGAGATGGAGACTAAATTAGAAATGGCTAGGCTGGAAGCAGACAAGCAGAGGTTGGAGTTGCAGAACCAGCAAAAACACCTTGAGTTGGAGGCTCAGTTACGACTAGCAGAGCAACAAACTAAACAAACAGAGCAGCAGACTAAACAATTAGAAATTCAGCAGAGTATAGCTGAAAATAATAACGGGTGGAACAGCAGAGAATTGCAGCAGGGCTAGGAAACACTAGTAATAACCAGAGAGTACAAATAGTTCTTCCAAGTACAGTAAACATGTAGATTTACCTAAGTTTAATGAAGAAGATCCGGAAATATTTTCTTGCATTTTAAGAAATTAGCAGTCAGCATGAACTGGCCTGTAGATCAATGGGTTAGCATTTTGCAAGGACAATTTAGGAGTAAAGATCAAGAGGTATTTGCATCTTTGCCTGATGAGATTCTTTCGATTTTAAATTTGTTCAACAAAGTATTTTAAATGCCTACCAGCAGATCCCAGAGGCACATAGAATAAAATTCAGAAGCTTAAAAAGAGCACATGGCCAGACTATTTCTGAATTTGTACGATTAAAATTAAATCACTTTGATAGATGGATTAAAGCACTTATTATTACAGAGTTTGAGACTTTGAGAGACCTCATAGTAACTGAGGAAGTATTGGGATGTCTACCAGAGAAATTAGCTTTGTTTATGGCTGAAAATAAACAAACAACTGATCTTATAAAACTAGCCAAGCTAGCTGATGAGCATGATCTACTTACTAAAGTGCCATTTAGAGCACCATTAATCATTTCAATGCTAAAACTAATCCTTATGCTCATTAAAATTATGTTTTCAGACTCGACCAGCTACTTCACCTTCTCCCCTTAACCCTTCCTGTAAAGCCTAAATCTGAGACACAAAAGACAGGGTTGCAACCTCAAGTAATGCAGTGATTAAGCCTGCAGTGGTTCGGCTGTTCCGACCACTAGCAGATATTGCACGCATTGCAGGAGAAGAAGTCCTGTGGTAAATTCCTGTTATGCTTTGCACCCAGAGTTTAGACCAACTGGTCTCATTTATTGTAGAGGTGTGCAAAATAAATTAACTAATGAACATATAACTGTAAACTCCAATTGGGTGAAACAGTATTCTCCATATATGTCTTCAGGTGAGGTTTTGTGTGTTAATGGGAAGTGGAAGCCATTGGTTCTTCTTCGTGATACTGGTGCTTCCCAAACCTTAATTTCTGCCAGTATACTCTCTAATGTTGACATGAAGAAAGTGCTTCAGAGAAATGGTAAAGGCGCCAGCAAGTTCATTGCTGAGACGGTGTTACGAATCTTACTGGATTCTAACATTACTCTTGATGCTTATATACTATTGTCTCCAGTTGTATGATATTAGATATTTGAATGATATATTGTAGCATGTTGTGTGTGCCTGAGTTGCATTATATGTATGAGGCTTTTGGTGCTAGAATTTTCATGTTGGTTTCTCCGTGTGGACGGTTGACCAGATTGGATGGGGCCAGTATGAGAACTGAATGTCAAGCGAGTGTTTATGTTTCAACCTTGATTAATTCTCATTATTGTTTGCCATTAAATTATATTGAGTAATGTATCATCAGTATGTACTCTTAAGATTAATAATAATTTGAATATAAGTACTACATTTTGTTAGTAGTAGTTCCACAATAGTTTATGTGGATGTTTAGTTGATATTGTGGTGAACGCCGACCTGGCAAGCCAGGATTTGGGCAGAAGCGTGGCGGCTAGGATCGAGAGGAGACATGTTGTTAAGTCAAGTCATTGGTCACTGTTATTTTAGCCCATATAAATGTTAATTTTCTGGTTAGATGATTGTGTATACCTATTGATTAATCCATGTGCTCATGTCTCAATGATTAGTTTTATTCTATATTGCATGCTGAAGAATATTTCTGGCTATTATTTCTACCATTTAATTGTTATGTTTGTCCCCGTTAGCATAAATATTGTTCTCCATTTTATGCAGTGATGTATCTATAACCCCTAGACATATGTTGGCAAGGCCGATTTAATATAATTTATTTACACTGCTGGGAGAATAACCTTATTTAGTCTCAAGGGTGGTAAAAAATGAGGGCCACTGTCCGGGAGATGAAAGATTAATTCCCTGTAATGTTGTACAAATTGACAGTGCTAATTATTAATAGCAATTGCCTTCCTAGGTACTCTGTGATTATCTAGTGACACCTAATCAAACCTGTGAAATTATCGGTTCAATCTGAGCTGCTGTGATAACTTCTCAACGCTTCACGATTTGAGGTAAGTGTTCAGCTTGTGCCAGGTTCCAAGCATAATTTTCAGTGTTGTTACAAGTGTTTAGTTGTGATATTGAGCCAACCATGGAGGATCAGGTTGCTGTGCTAGTAAAGCAACCAAATTTTGGTAAAATTAAAGACATGAGGAAGTCTGGTTTGTTATTGCTGGCTGATAAATTGAACCTAGCAATTTCCAGTAAATGTTGAAGGCTCAAGTGTTAAGATTTATTGTCACACACTTGGTGGAGGAGGAGAGACTTGACGAGGAGTGTTTAGGAGAGTTAGAGGAAGAGTCAAGTGACAAGGTGGCAATCTTAAAGTTGGAGATGGAGACTAAATTAGAAATGGCTAGGCTGGAAGCAGACAAGCAGAGGTTGGAGTTGCAGAACCAGCACAAAAACACCTTGAGTTGGAGGCTCAGTTACGACTAGCAGAGCAACAAACTAAGCAAAACGAGCAGCAGACTAATCAATTAGAAATTCAGCAGAGTATATCTGAAAATAATAACAGGTTGGAACAGCCGAGAATTGCAGCAGGGCTAGGTAACACTAGTAATAATCCAGCGAGTATAAATAGTTCTTCCAAGTACAGTAAACATGTAGATTNTTGTAAAAATAATATTTGCCTGATTCATGAAGGTACAAACTCCTCTTCGACTTGGTTTTACATATTAAACAAGTTCGAGATATTGGTCAAGATATCACGATATCCGTTGATATTAATGGATATCAAAGCAAAAATGAAAACCAGATATGATGCCAAATATAGAATACAGACTTTTAATCCTGGAGACAAGGTTTTACCGGTTTCTTTATCCCTGAACAACCCTTATCCTATCGGTCTGATGGCACTTTAAACAAAAATAGGTCTCGTTACCAATAAAGTTAGCAACCTTTAAGACGAAATATAGTTCAAATTAGGCAAGTTAATTGGCCGAAGAGAGGACAAACCACTTGTTAGTAGTACTCAACCCATGGAGCTAACAGTCCCTAAGTTTAATATACATTTTGATGATGGTATAATTACTTATCCATGCCCAACTGCCTTCATGAACATTGCTGTCTCTGGAAGAACATCCTACTCATCTGAAGGATGGACTAGGGGAACAAATAACCTCATTACCAAGTTTAGCAGTCAACCCATTAAACCTCCTCCATACTGGGGTAAATATCCTAATATTTGGAAATATTTGGATATTTTCTAATATTTGGAAATATTCGGATATTTTCTTATATTTGGAAGAAACAAATATCCTTCTCACGTACATCGAAATAATTCTGGCCAATAATCTGATGGAACACAACATGGCATTTAGAGCTCACGTTGTCTGCTCTTGGCTATACCAGATATTTAGAGGAAGATGGTTAACAGATCACATAAAACATCTTCCAAGCTCTAACGATTCCTTCACTGTGCCCAGACTGGAAGACTGTTAATGAATCTGGAAACCAAACTTCATCACCGAAATAGACTTTTGCAGCAGATATTGGCGGTTGTCCTTCAATAAAAAGAGTTAAAAATATATATACTTGTCTTAGTGACACCTGATGGTTTTACTAAAATAAAGTTATAGCCTTCTGGTTGAAAAATGCTCCAACCTCCCTCAACCAGCTCTTGAATTTTGTGATTAGTAAAGTCGGTAATTGTAATTAACATCTAAATCACAAGGTGATTTATAACACATAATCATCTAGTAAATTTAGGAAACATATTTGATTTTGTCTTATCTAAATTAGCCATCAATTTTAAGAAGAAAAGTGTCGTTGAAAAAGGTATAAACTATTCTGGAAATGCTGTAGAGAGGCGAATTGTTCCCCATCTGCGTTAAAATTAGGGCTATTGAACATTTCTTTCAACAATTTAGTAAAAGGAAATTCGTGACATTGGGTATAACTAGAGAATACAGAGGGATTTGTAAAAAAAAATACTCCTTAGCATTAGAGAGAAAACTGTGAATATGTTTGAACAAAAAATGTCAAACTGCCTTTATAGACATAAAAGAGATGCCGTTCTCATCCTCAATACTTAAAAGCCTTGTCTTCTCCAAACTCCTAAAGATGGAAGTTGATGCCTCAAGAGGAAAGAACAGACGATGTACTCATACTCGAGTACGAGGAGAGTATTAGGCTGTCTGTTATTTTTCTAAGAATATTAGTTTGAACCATGATACTTATTCAGTAATAGAAGAGAAAACTTTAGTATTGTTTCTGGTTATTAAACATTTTAGATTTATTTGTGATCCTCCTCATGTACAGTGCACTCGGATCACTCAGTTGGGGGTGTTTCTGTATCGTATTAGGACTTACAATACCACGGAACTTGATGTGGTATTTGTTTCTACAGAAATATGCTTTGTCGGTTAGGCACCTTCCTGATAAACATAATGTAATCCCTGATGCATTATCCAGAGTGCCAAGCCAGAGAGAGCTTACCCAAGCATTTTACTGCAAGTACTCACAAATGGCCATACCCACAAAAATAGTTCAATGCATTACGAATATTGTTTTCTTAAAGAGGACGACATATGTCTACCAGGTACCTTGGAGACTGCGTCTCCTTCGCTCCCTGTCCTGCCTAATCGAGTAGTACTTCAGGCTGAGGGAAGTTTATGGGAATGATAGAACCTTTTTTTCCGCTTCTTGCTAAGGGAAGTTAAAGGGGATGATAAAACCCCTTTTTTTCCTTCAGGCTGAGGGAAGTTTAAGGGGATGATAGTTGTTTGTTTATTAATTAGTAAAAGTATAGGAAAAAACGAAATAAACGAAAATAAAAAATACACAATTACCACAGTACTAAAACGCAGACAGTTTAAAACTTCGTAAACACCCACCAACTTAGCAGAACAAACAATGTAAATACATTCCATACCATACAGGCTAAGCAAGGACAAGACATAGTCATCATTATACACTAATAACCACATGGTACAAGCAGGGAAACCACATACTCATAACAAGCACTCCGCTTACATGAAAGAGCACAGCTCCACACACTCCTATGTGACAAAGAAGCACAAATAGAAATTAATTCCAAATAATTTAATAGACAAACTAAGTACTTGAAAGTGAATCTTTGCCCACCATATTAGTGACAAAAAGTACATACTGCAGCAGAAACCTAACAATGATACTGTGCAATTGATCTGTATATAATATATACAAAAAGATTGTCTGTCTCTCTGTTTGCATGTCTGTATGTCTCAATGTTTTTCTGTCTGTTTAAAGTTCGAAGCGAGACGCTTTGGGAGAAACAAACCGAAATTTGCAGAGAATGGTGTGGGGAGTATGGAATGGAAATAGGCTTATTGGAATTGGTCCAAGTTAAATGTTTTAATGAAACAGAACGGGAGACTGGAGCGTTATATAATTATACGTCCGCAAGAGGCCGACCCAAAAACGTAGGAAAGTGGACGGTGGTGCAGCGTCTCATCTACGTAGGGTACCTCCAGTAATCTTGTAGTGTACTGGTAGCTGGTTGTTGTGCAGCTACTGGTAGTGCTAGTTCTGTTTGTGTAGAGCTCAGAAATTAAGTTACATCACAACTGAGAGATTTTCATGAAATCAGAAAAAATCCGAGATGATGTGTGAATGTTCTTAGAGTGTGAGTTTAAACCGCCCAATTTGTTAATATATTTTTTTCTGAAAGTGGGGGAAGAACGTGGAAATTTGGAGAGAGAGTGGAGGGGGAGGGGGAAGTTTGGAAAATGAGAAGGAGAGATGGAGGGGGTAGGGGGTGAGAGGAAGGGGTAAAATAAGTTGCACGAAAAGGAGTCTAAGTTGGTAAGGGAGAGGAGGACAGGAGGAAAAGGGAGAGGACAAAGGGGAAGTTGGTTGACGGCACGTCCCATTTTGCCACATTCTTTAAGGCCAAAAATAGTTTGTAGAAGAAAATGGAAGCGGCTCGCAAAATTGACATTCTGTCCCGTTTTCTGTTTTGGGTCCTCTGGTAGGTTAAAATAAAGGCACTTTAGAACGACAGTTTCTTGGCGTTGGTTAACCTTAGGAGGACGGGCTGGTGACGAAGGGGAAATAAGAGATTAGGATTGAGATGTCCACAGAGTGTGAAGTTGACCAGCCCAATTTCTTAATAATATATTTTCTGAGAGAAGGAAAAGAGGGCGGAAGAATGGGTGAATGGGGGAAGAGAGGGAGAGCGCGGGGGAAGAGCAAGGGAGGGAGGGGGAGGTGTCTTCTTATTAATACATAGAATGGGGAGAGGAGGGAAGATGGGGGGAGGGGAGGGGATAGGCCCCAGTTGAAAGGGGAGTGGGTAAAGAGTGGGTAGGGAGGGGGAGGAAAGGGGAATATGGAGAACAGATGGAAAGGGACGATGGGGGGAGGGGCAAGGGAATGGAGATGAGAGGATCAACGGAGAGATGGAAGAATTACACTCCAACACAACAAGGCACAAAGGGCAAAATAAAACCCAGCCATGACTTGACTTTATTTGTAATGAAAATACTGAAGACATATACACGAAAATTAACCAGCAATTCATCAGACTAATATTGAAAGCTCTGTAACCCAATTGAACAAAATGGCCTTAAATACAACTACATAATGAATATGATATCCTCAACATAATACATCAGTATGAAAGGACACATCAACATGTAAGAACCCAATATGACACAACTCGTCCTCATACCAAGTCCATTCCATCCAGCGGTCGACCCCAAAGTCGCACTCTTTAATTTGTACCATTCTTTTCATTCAAAATATGAATTTTCTCAAATATAAATTATTAGTAGTATATATTAGCATACTGTGCATATTTAGGCATTAGTTAGGATTAGTGTTTAAATTCTTTTAGAAATAATTTGATTTTGTGGATGAATAATTTACCAACCCGTCCTCGACTCAAGTCCATTACATCCAGCGGTCGACCCCACAGACGCATTCATAAATTTTTAATGTAGTTCGTTCAAAACAGGATATTTCACAAATATAAATTAATATTGTAATATATTAGAATATTGTGCATATATAGGTATAGGTCAGGTTAGGTTAGGAGTTTAGGTTCTGTTGGCGATTATTTGTATTTGTAGTACGTGGGTGAAGCATTTACAGCGTTGTGGTTCGAACAAAATTTATCAGCGAAACACTTGTTCGAGAAGTGTTCGAACGCCATTTGTTGTGAGTTGTGTGCAAACCTTTTTTCATTCATAAACACAGAGCCGTCTTACCGCATGGGCCCGATGGGAACTTGCCCGGGGAACCCATGAGCATGGGACATGTTCATTATGGGAGCAGAATGTTTAAATATTTAGCTCTTGTTGCAAGCACACTTCTATAATATAAACCTACATCCTGGTGTGGGACTAAATACTATACATTTAAGGTATATATATTCCAGGTGAATGACCTTTTCAGCAGAAATAAAACGTAATATGAGTTACAGAGAGGAAGAGCGCGGCAGAGGAGGAGAAAATAGGAAAACTTCCAAAATCAACATCGTGGCTCAACACAGGTGCAACGACAGCCACTCATACCATTGCTTCAGATGTTGCATCCACATCACAATCCACTCCTGCTACCAATCATCCAATCATTTCACTCCTGCTACCAATCATTTCACTCCTGCTACCAATCATTTCACTCCTGCTACCAATCATTTCACTCCTGCTGTCAATCATACAGTCATTTCACTCCTGCTACAATCATCCAATCATTTCACTCCTGCTGCCAATCATAGTCATTTCACTCTTGCTACAATCATCCAATCATTTCACTCCTGCTACCAATCATTCAATCATTTCACTCCTGCTACCAATCATCCAATCATTTCACTCCTACCAATCATACAATCATTTCACTCCTGCTACCAATCATCCAATCATTTCACTCCTGCTACCAATCATCCAATCATTTCACTCCTGCTACCAATCATACAATCATTTCACTCCTGCTACCAATCATACAATCATTTCACTCCTGCTACCAGTCATCCAATCATTTCAATCCTGCTACCAATCATTTCAGCAGACATACCATTATTGCCTGTTACTAATGTTGGTGACATTTTACAAGAGGAAATGCCAAAATGTGAAACAGTAAAGTAGTTTGCAATCCAAGAGACAGATCCGAGGCTGTGGAACATTAACGATATTAACAATATAGATTACTGGATTCGTAGTGGGCTCTCATCATGTCAGGATCATGATAGCAACCTTTCAAACTCACGCTGAGTGAATAAAACATCTGGAGTAGAGAATATGACGGCAAGGTATTTATCAAACAATGTGTTCAAACGTGAACTGCGGAATGGCGAGTATGTAAAACGTGAATGGCTATTCTATTCACCATCCCAAGGTCGTTTGTTCTGCTTTGTATGTCGCCTATTGTCCAAGAAATAATCTCCCTCTGCTACATTGGGGTTCAATGACTGGAAGCACAGCAAAGTTATTGTTGAACAGGAAAATGGAGATGAACATCGAATATTCATGACAACATATTTGATAGGACCCATGAAACTTTAAGTGTAGATTCTTTATTACTTGAGCGACATCGCTCAGAACAGGAGTATTGGCATAAAGTTTTGTCACGTGAGGTTTATGTAATTCGCTTTCTTGTCTCTAGAGGTTTGCCATTTCGAGAAGAAAATCAGATTATTGGGTCAGCAATAAATGGCAACTAATTAGGTATACTAGAGCTGCTGAGTGAATTTGACCCTTTCTTGGAAGAAGATCTCAAAACGTATGGAAATCCTGGAAAAGGGAATCCGTCGTATTTATCTCCAAATATTTGTGAGGAATTTATTGAATTAATGGGACAACAGGTTCTCTGTATTATTCTTGAAGTAGTAAAAAAGTCAAAGTATTGTTCAATAAGTGTAGATTCCACTCCAAACATCTCACACACAGTTCAACTGACATTAACTGGCCGATACATTAAAGGCAGTGAGCCTGTGGAACGTTTCTTGATGTTCATCTCCATCTTTTCTCATGAAGCAAAGGATCTAACAGACACTGCCGTGGATTTTCTTAATGAGATAAAATTCTCCACTACCAAACTGCCATGGTCAGTCATACGATAAATGCCCTCAAATATGTCTGGACAACATACTGGACTGAGAGAACAGATTCATCAACTCTATGAGTTTGCCAATTTTGTTCCCTGTGCTGGATACAGCCTGAACTTGGTGGAATTAAATGCAGCAGAGAGTTGCTTACAGTCTGTCAAAAATCCTAACTTTATTTAGCATCTGTATTAATTTTTTGCTGGTTCTACTCATCGCTGGAATGTATTGACATCATCTTTAGGAAAATATTTTGTGGTCAAGCGTCTGTCTGACATACGATGTCAGCACATTTTGATGCTGTTCATGCTCTGTATGGGGGTTTCGAGACATAAAACATGCACTGGATTCTCTATCAGTTGCCAATGAATAGAAAGTGAATACAAACGAGAGGCAGAAGGATTGAGCCAAAATTAAAAACCAGGAACCAATCTTTCTCACAATTCTTTAGAATGACACGCTAGAAAGAAAGAACAAAACAAATAAGGTCCTGCAATCAAAGGATGTGAACATCCACACTGCCACGAATCTTCTCGAGTCTATGAAAACCTACCTTGAGTAAACTAGAGACAAATTTATTGGGTATGAATTCAAAGCCAGGAGTATGTGTTCAGATACAGATTACAGTGATTGGAAAAACGAGAACGAAAACGAAGTGTTCTTCTTAGTAGATATGATGAATCAGCAGAAGAGGTACTTTTCATTAAAACCGAAAAATTTAAGGTGGAAACTTTCCTCCCTATTCTGAACATTAATCTTTGAACTGACTAACGTGCAGAGGCTTATTCACAGATATATATTCTGTTTTATTTCTTCTGTGAATTGAAAAACCATTGCTTCTGATGCACTAATGAGAAGGTGTGAGCATCTGGCTAATATGTTTTACAAAGACCTGAATTATGATATGTTTTTACATGAATGCGAGCATCTCAAGCACTATATGGCTCTTGATGATCATTTTGAAACACTGCACTGTACAGAAAAATCATTTCGGACAATTCGAAATCTATGGTCCCGATTGTTGAAATTGCACCCACAGTGTTCATGTGCATGATGGTGTCCTACTGAACAGGAGAATGTCTTTTTCAAGACTGAAACTTATAATAGATCTGCTTCGTAGCACAATGGGGCAGCATCGTTTTCACTGTGGAGAAATACCCGACAGGCCACTGGAACATTATCTAACACAGTGTACAGTTCAACTCCATTAGGNCACCCCAGAAGTGACTCGACCCATACCCCCGAGCAACGCAACTGGTATGTACAGGGACGCCTAATCCGCTTGTACATACCAGTTGCGTTGCTCCTGGGAGTATGGTTCGAGTCACTTCTGGGGTGTGAGTTTTCAGTTGTATCTAGTCCTGGGGACCATTCAGGCTTGTTTGCATTTGTGTTCCTCACGTGTTGCCCCAAAACATGAGGTGATTTGATAAAATGCTATGCCCAAGATTACCATCTGAGTGCCGGCGGGGAAGTGGGTCATATAGCTCCGGCTATCACTTCCTTATGTCCGGTCGTGATGGTCAAGCGGATTAAGGCGTCCCTGTACATACCAGTTGCGTTGCTCCTGGGAGTATGGGTTCGAGTCACTTCTGGGGTGTGAGTTTTCAGTTGTATCTAGTCCTGGGGACCATTCAGGCTTGTTTGCATTTGTGTTCCTCACGTGTTGCCCCAAAAAATGAGGTGATTTGATAAAATGCTATGCCCAAGATTACCATCCGAGTGCCGGCGGGGAAGTGGGTCATATAGCTCCGGCTATCACTTCCTTATGTCCGGTCGTGATGGTCAAGCGGATTAAGGCGTCCCTGTACATACCAGTTGCGTTGCTCCTGGGAGTATGGGTTCGAGTCACTTCTGGGGTGTGAGTTTTCAGTTGTATCTAGTCCTGGGGACCATTCAGGCTTGTTTGCATTTGTGTTCCTCACGTGTTGCCCCAAAACATGAGGTGATTTGATAAAATGCTATGCCCAAGATTACCATCCGAGTGCCGGCGGGGAAGTGGGTCATATAGCTCCGGCTATCACTTCCTTATGTCCGGTCGTGATGGTCAAGCGGATTAAGGCGTCCCTGTACATACCAGTTGCATTGCTCCTGGGAGTATGGGTTCGAGTCACTTCTGGGGTGTGAGTTTTCAGTTATATATATATATATATATATATATATATATATATATATATATATATATATATATATATATATATATATATGTTGTACCTAGTAGCCAGAGCGTCGTACTCGGCCTACTATGCAAAGCCCGATTTGCCTAATAAGCTAAGTTTTCCTGAATTTATATATTTTTCAATATTTTTTTCTTATAAAATGATAAAGCTATCCATTTCATTATGTATTGAAGTGCCTCTAGTGCCACTTTGTGCAATTGGGCAGTGGAAACCTTGATATCCAGGGATGTTGATACTTCTTTCAGACCTGATAAGTGTTAAAGTAAAACAATATCAATGTTGTCCTCGAGAAGCCCTGCTCTGAGTGTGTGTACTTTATTTTTAAATCCTTGGATATTCCAATGTATAATCTTGAGATTGTTCATTATTCTGTTAGAGTTGAATCCATTGAGTTCATGTTTTATCTATTATTGCATAATTCTTAAGTGTGTTACTGTTGTCCACTATTGCCATTCTCTTAACTTCTCCAATTCATTAGACAAAAGCTAGCAGACTTGAAGCAAAGTAAAATAATTCACACAAGTTACTCCATTTGATTCGCCTGCTGGCCGCTTGAGGAAGTAGACGTCCCTTTGTGTTGCCTCTCAGTTGCCGGCTACTGCGAGGATGTGGTGGGTGTGGGTCGCTGCTGGAGCCCGTGTGGTACACTGCTTGTGCAGGGTGCGATTCCGAGTTACGATGGGGGTCTTCCATGCCTTCTTTGAAGCGAACCACCTCCGCTGGGTTGGCGTTTACTGTGCCTTTGGACCACACCTTGGCTGGCATTGCCTTGAACGACGTACTCCAGGTCAAGTTGATGGGTGTTCAGCTGCTCCCAGATCGTCAGGGGATGGTCAAGTTTTGCAGTGAGGCTGAGTTTGAAGACTTCCTCCGACGGTGTGAGGGGGCATTTCTTCACTCTGCCTGATGGTTCAGGTTACGTTCCGGTGGTGAACCAGAATGTAGCTCTAACCTATGTGGCGGTGAGGGGAGTGCCGATCAAATTATTGGATGAACATTTAACCAGGCTGTTTCGTCGGTTTTGGGAAGGTGCTGTGTGAGATGGAATACGGTCTATGCTGGCAAATGTACTGGCATTCTGGATGGTACCAAAACGCTCTCACGATGCCCCTGGCACATAGTGTTCCATCTTCCCTGTCCTTACTAGGGTTTACGCGTCGATGCATGTATAAAGGGCAGCCCCGTGCGTGTTTTCGCTGTGGTCAGTAGGGGCACCAGGCAGCTGCCAGGTGTCTCTGCTGATCGTGTGAATGTCCTTCTAGAAGATGACTTTCCTCCCCTTCCATCACAGGACGTGCCGTCCCAGGCCGTGCGGTAAGGGTGGCGCCTAGGGATGTTAAATTGTCTCCCGACGTCCCAGTTTTGAGCCGGTGTGTAAGGTGATTCTGGATGGAAACGGAGCACGACCGCTCGCCAGTGTGTGCGGATGTTTCGGGGGGTGGTGCCATCCCCGTAGGAGTTGGTGTGTGTTCCTAGTGCGCATGCGTCGCCTGTGGTGCCCCTAGATGTAGGGCTTTCCTCCCTGCCTCAGGTGCCGGTTCCAGCTGTCACCGGTGGGGGTGTGCGGCCGTCTCCCCGACTTCAGGACCCGTCGTGTGCGACTAAGTTGGTTCTTCGCCTGAAGTATAGGAAGGGGGCTGCCAGGTCGCTGTCCCTTGGTGGTGTGGACCCTGTGGAAAAGATGGTGGATGAGGAGGAGGTAGCTGAGGTGTGTTCGGGTAATTACTGGGGTGGGATATGGTGGCATGTTATTACCCTTGACCTTTGGGTATGGTTCCTCTGCTGTTGCAGTTGCGAAATAGATGTAAATGAGGCCTTGCCTACTACAAATGCCTAGGGTAAATAATTCAACTGCTTAATCAGCAAAGCAATATACTTTAAGTAAGGGTAACAAAGGAACATACAAACATATAAATGAAATACACGCGGCCAGAAATATTATTGCATCAGAATGAAATAACACAATATAATTATATATATAAGCACTGATCACTATTTTAAAACTTAAATGAAAAGATGGGTATGCAAATAATGGTCTAACCATAGAATTAATCTTAATTGAGCAAATTCTTAATTAATCTTAATTGAGCAAAAACGGGTTCCAAAGACCTATCACATATCTACAGATGTTCTCCAGTCAGCTTCACCCACGGGACTGACTCGGCTCTCGGCTAGAGCATGCACGGCTTGGCATCTACACCTTACCAACTAAGGAACACATGAAATCTCTAGATACTCTGCTATCTGTGAGTAATACTTATGAACATATTTGTAAATACACTAATATACATTTAACACTAATAAGGTGTAATTAAAAGAAATGTACACACAAGAAAACTAAATAATTATAAAGGTGAATCAGTGATGCTATGTTGGGTACACTGTGCGCATCATTGGAACATCCATATGTGGTCAGTCCCCCATGAGACGCCAGTCTCTTCCCACAAGAATAAACATGCAATAGCATTAATAAAAATATTTTACACAAGCATGTTACATTTAACTCAAACATATATACTGGAAAACAAATGGATATAATGGTTAATTCCAAATAACTGAGGAATGAATAATGAGCATACATGTTTATCTTGATGAATGTTAGAACCAAGTATTATGGATTCATAACATGGCGTCGTTGCCAGTATCAGGTTGGCCGCTCCCCAGTGATTGTGAAACGTGGTTGGGGGTCGTTGACCCTGGTACTGATGGTCGTGAGAGGAACGATTTTGTTGTTGTGCTGAAGAAGGGGGCTGTGACCTCTCCTCCTGCGCCTTCCGCTTCTACGTGGCTGCTCCCAGGAGAAGGTTAGAGCCGGAGCCTTCGGATGATACATGGACGTTCCCTGACTTTTGGGTGGTTACCCATTCCCTTATTGCTGGAGTTGTGCCTCCAATTGGTGTTTGCTCTTTGTGGGTGGTTATGGCTTGTGTGTTGGGGTCCCTTCTGTGTACTTTGTGTTATTTACCATTATGTGTTTTTTGTGTACTGTTCTTATTGTTCTGTATTATTATTCATCTTTCTTCAGTGTTTTGTGATATTGTTTTTAGTTATGTTGCCGCGGTATACTTTTCCTTTATATGTGTATCATTTCTGTTTTATAAAATGGAGAAATATATTTGTTTTGTGCCTTGCTCTGCTTGCTTGGCTAGGGTGTGTTGTGTGTTTTGTAGGACCTTTCTTTTCCTGGGTTTGTATATTGGTTTGTGTTGAGTGTGTGGTCTTGTACTACACTGTTGTCGTGTTTTGAATAAAGATTTTTCTGAGAGACTCGTTTGTAATTTTTTTATGCGTTTAGCTACTAATTTTCATGTTTCATGTAATGTACTTGCATAGGGAAGTAGAAATAGCCTAAGCTATTCCATCCCTTTGGGATGTATTTTTTCTTGTCATAATAAACATACTTGAACTTGAATATACTTGCTTAGTATTCATGTTTGCTCAAGTTTTTTTACTGTTGCTTGATTTATGTTGGTGTTCCTGGTTTCATTATATGATCTATGTATCTAAAATTGCTTGGTGATTATTATATTTGTAAATATTGTAATAAAGAAAAAAGGTTCTCCATCTATCATATGCAGACGATGAGTCAGAATAACAGGCTGAAGATATCAATCTATCCTCCTGCTTAGATAGAACCTCTTGTGTCGATCGTCAATAGTCAGAATTCGTACGTTCTTAGCTTGACCGAACCACACATCAGAAGATGGAGAAACGTCGACGTTTCGGTCCGGCCTGGACCATCTTGCACAGTCAGGCACATATAACTTGGTAATGGTCTAGGACGGACCGAATCGTTGTCGTTTTTCCATCTTCTGATGTGTAGTTTGGTCATTCATCAGTTATGCAGGAAGAAGCGCACATTCATGGATCATTCAATAACGTTAACAAACTTTTAGATGTTACCACTGCTAAGCTTAGACTCGGCTGCAAGTATCTCTGGGAGTTTGCACTGATAGTAGAACAATTTACATACGGTGCATCATTATATAATTACATTCGAAAAAATGTTTAGTACTTCATTCATAATGCTATTCATAATTCATAGTACTCCAGTAATACTAGCCAAGTATCCAAAGTTTACTTACTGTAGGTAATGTGCAAAGTGTAAAGTAAAGTATTTTAACCTATCCTGGCTTTGTGCCCTGGAGAGGCCACTCCAGACCGACAACCAGAGCGCAACTCCAGAGTCTCCTGAGACTGATGGATCCCTACTACTATATTTGATTCGAACCCACTCAGCTAGAGATCAAGTTCAAGTATGTTTATTGAGAAAATGAAGTACATATCTTAAAGTATAGAGTACTTAAGCTATTTCAACCCCTATCTATATAAGGTATCTCAAGGGACTCACAAAACCATACAGTAAACAATTATTAATTAATCATATTTTACATATCACATTCCAATAGAATTCACATGGCATACTGTGAGATCTCTTACTAATTATGCCGCCCCTGTCATTTCTTGTTTGTTCCAGCGATCTGGGACTCACCAGATCGCTTGTTCAAATCACTTTTTTGCCTCAAAGTTATTTTCATATTTGTAATAGAAACCTAGAATAAATAATCGATATAAAAAGAGTCAGGACTCGGGTTCACCCATGAAAATAGCAACAATAACAGTCTGGCTTTCCTGGATGCGTTAATGACAAAAACAGAAGCATTTCTAAGCACCAGTGTATATAAAAAAATCTACAGACATAGGATTATGCATGAAAGGTAGGAGTGAAAGCTCTCAAATATAAAGCCGGTGTTCTCAATGCTTATATTTGTAGAGCCCTTGCCTGCTGCTTTGAACGGAACAATGTGAGTAGGGAGACGGAAAGGATATCCCAAGTACAGGTGAACAATTGCCACAGTAACCACGAGATCAACATCACCATAAGACAACACTTGGACTGGTGGTACAATTCTGAACCAAGAACAAAAACTACAATACCTCCACTAAAATTATATTACAAATGCATCACACAAAGTTAATACTAGAGGAAAGAATAATGAAAGAAATAATCAGTAAAGGTGTAAAAATCACAACCCCTAACCAAAACAAAGATATACTCTAAGCAGATGAAGAGTCCCAATAACGTGACTGAAATATGTTGGCCAAACCACACACTAGAAAGTGAAGGGACGACGACGTTTCGGTCAGTCCTGGACGATTCTCAAGTCGATTGTGAATGGTCCTGGACAGACCGAAACGTCGTCGCCCCTTACTATAAAATAGTAAGTAGATCACTGACCTAATTAAAAAAAATCCCAAACCCAACCGCCCTTTGCAGCAGTCGAACGTGGTATTTATGTACACCCGCCCACCTTAAAGGATGTAACCTCCAATCAATGTACATAAATATGACGTCGACCAAGCTCACGGGGCTTCTGTCTAAATACAAAGCTGGTGCCAATATACACCAAGATATAATATATATATATTCTGATGCATGTTGTCTTGGGGACCATTCAGGCCTGAATAACAATTCTTGCTCATGCGGCCCCAGCATGTTGAAGTGATTCGATGAAAAATCTGTGACCAATAATGCCACGAGTGTTGTCGGGTGCTGGAGTATATTGTTTTCTCTTCCATTCTCTTTCTATTGCACGACTTGATAATGGTCCAGAACGGACCGAAAAGATTTAATCAATCAATGATTTAAAAACGAACGTATTGCCGTTTCATCCATTTCAGTTGTGGATGGGATACTAATTGCGTAACTAACTTCAAAAAATTATAACATGCTTTGTTGAAGAAACTATAAGGTTCAGTTCCTGAACCTATTACTGTAAATGCATCTATAACACTTTCCACAATCGCCCAAGGGATGGGTATTGGAGGGGGGGGGGAGGGGGGTGCAAAATAAATGACTGACTAAAACTCTTCCTTTGGAAGGGTTTTAATTACCGGGATTATGCCTGTCGTCATTCGTTGAACTTATTCAAGTGAATTTATGTATAAACCAGAACAAGATATTGCTGAAGAAAAACAGTTTTATTGCTGACGCTTCTGGAAATACATATCAGTATTCTATAGCTATTATTCCGAATAATAATGCATTAATTCTTTTAAACATGATCCCCACTTTGTTTTTGTTATTTGAACACTATTTGTTAATCATTATTACCTAGCCTCGGAACTCTTCATTTTCCAGCTTTAAGCTACATTTGCCAGTCTTTGGCCACATTTCAAAATTCTATCTAGATCATCTTGAAGTGATTTTAAGCTTTCTGAATTTCCAACCCTGCAAAGTCTGGAAATTTGCATATACTGCTCAAAGTGAAATAATATGGTAAACACTAAAGGTCCCAAGATAGTACCTCGAGGTACTCCACATATAAGGGTTTTAAACTTATTTAAAAATATTCTTAGCAAAGCCCAGGAACGTAGTATACATTATAAGTTGATTAGATCGAATAATAATGACCCCGAATGGATATCTATGTGACTAAAGAACCTTATATGTTAAAATAAAGTTTTTCATAAAAGGATTAAGAGTGGGGAAAGTCAATCTATAACAACAATGTCAGACTAGTTATAAATGTTAAAAAAGAAGCATGGAAAACAAAAAATAACTATGAAGTGTGTGTAGCAGGACAGAGAAAGATTAATCTTGAATGGATTTCAGGAATATCAAAGAAAGATTAGGCCAAACTAAAAAAAAGTCTTATATGACAAAGAACTGAGTAGTATTTCAGATATATATTTTGTCTGTATCTACTGGAGGAGATCTTATATGTACTCCTTATGCTTTCTGCGGAACAAATCAATATTGGTGGTGAAGAGGACAGGTTGACATGTTTAGTGGAAACACAAATGTGTTTAACCTTCGCTTGAAACAATCTTAATAATGTCTAACAAGGTCAAGATAAAGCTGAAGAAATATTTTAGATGTCTCATTGCTAACGCTTCTATAAATATATTCCAGTATCCTATTTGTTTTACCTATTTATGCCTTGATTTGTGATGTTAAAATACTTACTAATGATGGCTTACACCTTTCAACATTGACCAACTCATATCTGGTATCTATTATAATTAACAAACCGGTGTGTTTAACTTGTAAACTTCATCTGCCAATGTTTCGTCCATTTCGAAAGCCTAACTAGAGCGCCTTGTAGTGATTTTGTCTCTTTATCTAAATTTATTTCCCGCTATGTTTTTATATTGGCTTGCAAATGTTGCCGTTCAATCCTGTGGTTAAGTCGTTTTATAAAAGGGAAATAACAGATGTCTCTGGAAACAGCCCAGGAGCACTATAGTTGCAACAGCATCCTACACGGACTATACTTTGCTTACCAGTTGTTCGTGAGGCAAAGTATGGAAAGATTTACTAAAGTCGAGGTACACAACGCCACAGTCATTTCCACTGTGGAAACAGTGAATACAAAATAAATAAGTTAAGATTTAGGAAATACTTGGGTAAATCTTACCTTTAAATTAACAAAGAAAATTTGTGTGAGAGAGAACTGCTTATTTCCGTAAGACAAATTATGAGGAATTTATGCATCTCTTGGGAGGAGCAGACTAGGTTGGAAATGGCAGAGGGAGTCTGCCTAAGTGATAGACGACCTTGCACTAGGCCTGAAGAATATGAGAGTGAGGATGACAGACAAATGATACCAGGCATTTCAGGTAGCAATGACTAAATAGAAACTGCGAAATATTCACAGACAGCTTAGTGACAGTAAAAAAGCGGCCGAAAAACTGCAGTGATCGACGACAGGAGAATCCAGGGATGCAAACTCCCAGACATTCACAACAGGAAACCCTAAGCAGCAGGACACAAGAGACGCAGATTAATGGAGGAAGAGGCTGTTATTCCCTTCACCGTGCCAACTGAACTTTCATCAAGAGCCGGAGTGGACGGTTCATCTGGCTAAGGAGTTTGGTGAATATGAACCACTATTTAAGGAGGATGTTCACCGGTCCAACATAACAGTTGGGACAGAAGAGGCCGTGGAATACCTAATGACGGTTAGATTTAAGAATATTGTGATGGTTACTCCTGAAGTAGGTATGATGTACACCAAGGTCATAGTTTTAAAGTATCCAGCTAATTTGGATCCTGATTTTCTTCTTCTCAATAATGATAGTGTTAAATGAGTTAAGAAGAACAGTGTTCCTGGTGAAGAACGAAGCCTTGTTAAAGGGTGAGGCTCCAGAAAGAATTTTTGTACTCACCTAGATGTACTCACCTAGTTGTGCTTGCGGGGGTTGAGTTTTGTCTCTTTGGTCCCGCCTCTCAACTGTCAATCAACTACAGATTACTGTAGTACAGTATTACATTGATTACAGTACAGATTCCTGAGCCTACTGGGCTCTATCATATCTACATTTGAAACTGTGTATGGAGTCATCCTCCACCACATCACTTCCTAGTGCATTCCATTTATTAACTACTCTGTCATTGAAAAAAATCTTTCTAACGTCTCTGTGGCTCATCTGGGTACAAAGTTTCCACCTGTGTCCCCTTGTTCGTGTCCCACCCGTGCTGAAGAGTGTCTCTTTGTCCACCCTGTCAATTCCCCTGAGAATTTTGTAGGTGGTTATCATGTCTACCTCTACTCATCTGTTTTCCAAGGGACGTGAGGTTCAACTCCATTAGCCTTTCCTCGTAGCTCATTCCTCTCAGTTCCGGGACGAGCCTGGTTGCATACCGCTGAATCTTTTCTAACTTTATCTTGTTTAACTAGGTATGGACTCCAGGCTGGAGCTGCATATTCCAGGATTGGTCTGACATAAGTGATATACAGGGTCCTGAACGATTCCTTAAACAAGTTTCTAAAGGCAGTTCTTATGTTGGCCAACCTAGCATATGCCGCTGATGATATCCTTTTGATGTGGGCCTCTTGTGGATAGTATACAGGAAAGTTACAAAATACATTGTGGAGCCTACATTATGCATGAAGTGTTCTTGTTGGGGACAAATGGCTTGGAAATGCCAGTTTGACCCCAGGTGTCAGTACTGTGGTAAGTCATATGGTCATAATAACTAACAAATAATTAGGGTTAGTCGGAGATTTAGCACTTAGCTATATTTCGCAAAGTCTCAGCAGCACATGGCAACTATTTTGAGTCACACTGCATTACTGGACTCGTAGCAATTTTCTGCACTGTTGGAGGCGCACACACTGTCGCCTCTCAATTTCACCAACAATAATAATGGCTGCTCTCCTCCTCCTTCCTCGGGATGAATCCCCCCAAAAATGGTTCTCCTTGAGTTTTATCAATAATTAGAAGGATGAGTATAATCTAAAACACTTGATAACTAATAATTTAGAAAAGTGTAATATGTTAATTCAACAGTGTTGAGACTGTTGAATTAAGTATGTATTATTATTATGTGAGTGTAAAATTAATTCCTGCAACGCGGTAAATCTCGTTTCTCGTTTAATCTCGTTTTCTGGAGTGAACTGCCACGTATACAGTTTCTTTGAATGCATAACTAAGTAATTAAGTTAATTTTGATTAATAAAAAACAGCAGCAACATTATTTATGCATATTGTACTAATAGTTAGTAAATGTTGCCGGAAATTTCCGACAGTGTTAGAAGGACAAGGTTTTGCCTATGCAAAAGTTTGTAAAAGTTTGCAAAATTTTGTAAAGTTTGTAAAAATCTGTTTTTTTTTTTTGTAAAATGTTTGAAAAAAGTAGTTCTGTGCTTTTACTTGTTGCCAAAATAAAAGGGAGATGTAATTCAATGTTGTATAAAGTATGATATATCAACTTTCTGGCATATATTATCATCCAAGAAGTACCTTTTGTATCCCATCAAGGTTCTTTATTGAAATAACATTTCACGGTTATATTAGTCCATTATGTGGCTCCATTAAGACACATAATGCATGGTCACCGGTTTAATGTAATCATCATGGATTTAACAGCTCTGTATTGCCTCAAAATTTATAATCTTAACAGTTTTGGATTACCTTATGCCGTTCAAAGAAATAACCAAATCTTAAGATTTTCTGGATTTGCTCACCTAGTCCAACCACCCAGAAAGCAAAGATGCATTGTTGAGATTCCATCAGTCACAGAAGTCGATGATCTGTACCTTCTGCACATCACAACCGATAAATTGGATAAAGTCCTATTGTTTCTACAGCTGCTACTCAAGATGTAGTACAGGACTCTCATTCTTGGCTACCCTCCTTGAAGTTAAATTTGGGAGTTTGCTTAGGGGTACCCATAACATATGTTCGAATTCTCCTCACGACTCCTACTGATTTGCTCAATAATACATCACGTTCATGAGATTTCTTTGTGTAGTCGAAGAGACGAGTTAGAGGTCGAATTCCTAAGCTACAAGCCAGAGTGCATAAGGACATTGTGTGAAACCCTGATAAGGCTTGAGTTGAAACCTCAAAAACCCTTTAGGAGTCAGTTGAATCGCAGCTTTCAATGAATTTGGCATTGCCTGGGTAAGAAGTTTAAAGACCTTAAAGTTGTAAAAATAATATTTGCCTGATCCATGAAGGTACAAACTCCTCTTCGACTTGGTTTTACATATTAAACAAGTTCGAGATATTGGTCAAGATATCACGATATCCGTTGATATTAATGGATATCAAAGCAAAATGAAAACCAGATATGATGCCAAATATAGAATACAGACTTTTAATCCTGGAGACAAGGTTTTACCGTTTTCTTTATCCCTGAACAACCCTTATCCTATCGGTCAGATGGCACTTTAAACAAAATAGGTCTCGTTACCAATAAAGTTAGCAACCTTTAAGACGAAATATAGTTCAAATTAGGCAAGTTAATTGGCCGAAGAGAGGACAAACCACTTGTTAGTAGTACTCAACCCATGGAGCTAACAGTCCCTAAGTTTAATATACATTTTGATGATGGTATAATTACTTATCCATGCCTAACTGCCTTCATGAACATTGCTGTCTCTGGAAGAACATCCTACTTATCTGAAGGATGGACTAGGGAAACAAATAACCTCATTAGTGCAGAAATGTGCTGGATAATCAAGGTTAATCCTTCTGATACCAACCTCATTTATTACAATACAAGTTTAGCAGTCAACCCATTAAACCTCCTCCATACTGGGTAAATATCCTAATATTTGGAAATATTTGGATATTTTCGGATATTTCCGTATATTTGGAAGAAACAAATATCCTTCTCACGTAGATCGAAAAAATTCTGGCCAATAATCTGATGAAACCCAACATGGCATTTAGAGTTCACGTTGTCTGCTCTGCTCTGATAGTTAACAGTTCACATAAAACATCTTCCAGGCTCTATCGATTCTTTCACTATGCCCAAAACTGGAAGACTGTTAATGATTCTGGAAACCAAACTTCATCACCGAAATAAACTTTTGCAGCAGATATTGGCGGTTGTCCTTCAAAAAAAAGAGTAAAAATAATATACTTGTCTGTGACACCTGATGGTTTTACTAAAATAAAGTTGTACCCTTCTGGTTGAAAAATGCTCCAACCACCCTCAACTAGCTCTTGAATTTTGTGATTAGTAAAGTCGGTAATTGTAATTACCATCTAAATCACAAGGTGATTATACACTTATCATCTAGTAAATTTAGGAAACATATTGATTTTGTCTTATCTAAATTAGCCATCAATTTTAAGAAGAAAAGTGTCGTTGAAAAAGGTATAAACTATTCTGGAAATGCTGTAGAGAGGCGAATTGTTCCCCATCTGCGTTAAAATTAGGGCTATTGAACATTTCTTTCTAACAATTAGTAAAAGGAAATTCGTGAGATTGGGTATAACTAGACAGAGGGATTTGTAAAAAAAAAAAATACTCCTTAGCATTAGAGGGAAAAACTGTGAATATGTTTGAACAAAAAATGTCAAACTGCCTTTATAGACATAAAAGAGATGCCGTTCTCATCCCCAATACTTAAAAGCCTTGTTTTCTCCAAACTCCTAAAGATGAAGTTGATGCCTCAAGAGGAAGGAACAGACGATGTACTCTACTCGAGTACGAGGAGAGTATTAGGCTGTCTGTTATTTTTCTAAGAATATTAGTTTGAACCATGATACTTATTCAGTAATAGAAGAGAAACTTTAGTATTGTTTCTGGTTTATTAAACATTTTAGATTTATTTGTGATCCTCCTCATGTACAGTGCACTCGGATCACTCAGTTGGGGGTGTTTCTGTATCGTATTAGGACTTACAATACCACGGAACTTGATGTG
>WNGS01028583.1:13950025-13961220 GCA_020271785.1 Procambarus virginalis | reverse complement strand
ACTTACTATGTGATAGTTCCATTTGTTGAGTTCCTTTCAAAGTACATTCTCATGAAATAAATGAGCTGAGGTTGGATAACAGCTCTAGCTTGCAGTTTCACTAGGTACGTCATTTGACAGCTGTGATGAACTTAATTTAAATATAGAAAAAGAGAAGAAGGGGAAGGGAGGAGGAAAGAGGGAGAAGAGAGAAGAGAGAGAGAGAGAGAGAGAGAGAGGGAGAGAGAGAGAGAGAGAGGAGAGAGAGAGAGGAGAGGAGAGGGATAAGGATAGAAAGAGCAAGAGAGAAGATGGAGAACTAGGGAGGAGATAAAGGTACAGTAATAAAGTTTAATAATATATTGCTGCAATTTGTGTTTGTTCACCTTCGACTCGACCTCAGGTAAGTATAGACTGTTTTCTTATCGGGTAAAGCACAACTAATGCTCCGTCCATCAGTCTCGTCTTATATGGAAAAGAAGACACATGATTTTTTAAGTATTGCTATTATGAACGGTAAAAAATAATTAAAATATTCGATACTTTACAGTATTTTTGCTATTTTTGTATATTTTAGATTAAAAAAATATATGCTTGGAACTTAAAACTAAAGAACTCTTGAAAACAAAAGAGGCCGAACTCGTTAAAGTTATTAACACTATTAACAAATGTTTTGTTTAAATAACTGCTCTCATTCTTAAAGCTGAACTGGCTAAATGTTTATTTGCAAAGAGGAACTGCCATATATAATTGCTGAACATTTTCTTATGGGAGCCCCTTTGGATACGGCGACTACAGTTTACGATAATAGTTTGCGTTAAAGTTATAAAAAAAATTCTAACTTGTACCATAAATGTTAGAGAATATATATTTCCCACGTGGCTTTTCTCATTATAATGACCAGGCCGCCGGCGTGGTTAACACCTGGATATATCTAGATATTTGTGATGATCTGAAAGCATATTATGGTTCCAATAATTTTTGGATTTATTACTTTATTTCAGAGGATTTAGAATGCCAGCTATTCTCACGGTCTACAGAAGATCCCTGGTACCTGTAGTGTGGTTCTGAGAAGACACGATTAAAGAGAAATTATAACTAAAAAAAGTTCACTGAACATTCGACAGTGTGGAAATCTATGTCAGTGATGTAGAATAATCGCTCCCACTTGTTGTTCCACACTGATGGCAAGGGGTATGGCAGACTCTGTACACAGATTCAAATGAACATTTGACAGAGCCCAATAGGCTGAGAAATCTGTACACCAGTTGATTGCCAGCTGAGAGGCGGGACCAACAAGCCAAAGCTCAACCTGCGCATGCACAAGGGGAGTACTGAGCTTCGGTGGCATTAACGAGGACGAGTCTTAATATATTTGTTTTGGAATGACAAGTGGAAGGTGAAGCTATCATAATTAACAGAAATGTTTTCCTGTCTAAATTAACTTAAAATTTAACTTCAAGGGAAAGAAAATCCTGTGTTCTGACTCTGTGAAGCTGTCAAGACATTTACAAAATCACTAATACTTTGGCAAGCCAGAGTTTAACTTAAGGATCGGAACTACCTCATGTTATCACCGCCGCTGCAAACTTTTGGAAAATTTAGCAACACTTAAGGAAGTTTGTCTAGAATGAAAGAAGCTACAGGGCTGCATCTTAGTGTTCAGTCTTGAGCATTATTTTCTTAAAGAAAAATTTGAGGTTTTTATGAAAAACAATTGGAAGAAAAATTATTTTCTTTTCAATCACCCGAATCTATGGCAAAGTTTAAGCTAACACCACGAACAAGACACACGAACAACCTGTTCCATCTGACATGCGTCAATATATTTGAAATCACTCATAAAACATTAACTATTTCATCATTAACTCTTGAAAACAAAAGAGGCCGAACTCGTTAAAGTTATTAACACTATTAAGGTTAGGTTAGTTAATCTTTCTCAAATGATTATCCTTTCTTAAGTAAGATAAGAGTTTTGTAACCTGTTTATGGAACAAGTTGAATGCGTCAAATTGGATTTTCCACTCTTACGAATTTACAAATCAAAGTGAGAAACTAAATGAACAGTTCATGAAGAAGTGCGTAGCTCCCACCGGAGTGAACGCAACTGTGCCATATTAACAAGCAACAGGCAGGTACACAAGTCACAATGAACAGGTGAGTTATAAGATATCGTTATTGATTGTTGAATATTTGATTCATTATATTGAATCCCCTTATAACTAATACAATATGTCTATATTAATGAGCCAAAAGTTTTAAATTTGCAAAAATTATTAGCATGTAATATACATGTCACATAGTGTTTAATTAGGTCCTGATGAATTTGTGATATTATTGAATTTTTTTAATGAGAAAAGGTTTGATAAACCTTGTTCTACATTATACTGTGGCCAACTTTATTTCCTACAACTAAGTAACAGCTATGTTTACCTAGTTTGCATTTTACTTACTTTTTTAATGGATATCCTCTCCCATATCCTCCTCTAGTCTAATCTTTCCTCCCCTCCCCATTTCACATTCCTTCCCTCTTTCCCGCCACCTTCCCACTCCGTTATGAGGGGCGGGTGTGGGAACAGAGGGGATGGGTACGATGGGTTCAAGGATATGGATAGATATATGAGTAGATAGATAGAAGGAATAGATAGATGGATGGATAGATTGATTGAGCGATAGATGGACACATGGTAGACAAAGCGACAGACCCTTGCAACGCCTGGTACCAACACAAGTATATACATGCTAAACCAAAGTTGTCTCTTGATTAATTATCTTCCATACGGAATATGTATGTGTTACACAGAGATAGAATATGTATGTGTTACACAGAGAATAGAATATGTATGTGTTACACAGAGAACAGAATATGTATGTGTTACACAGAGAACAGAATATGTATGTGTTACACAGAGAACAGAATATGTATGTGTTACACAGAGAACAGAATATGTATGTGTTACACAGATAACAGAATATGTATGTGTTACACAGAGAACAGAATATGTATGTGTTACACAGAGAACAGAATATGTATGTGTTACACAGAGAACAGAATATGTATGTGTTACACAGATTACTCACATTAACGTGATATATCAAAGAACACATCAACAGGAGCCCTGATGAGGGATCGAACCTATGCGCTGAGTGATCCCAGAAGCGCTCTAGTCGACCATGTTGTGGTACAGGTGACTAGAGAGCGTCTGGGAAACACTCAGAGCACAGGTTCGAATCCTCATCAAGGCTTCTGTTGAATTGCTCTTATATGTGTTTATTACACACATTTAACTGTGTTTGTGTTCTACATCAGCGTCAAGTGTGCGTCAAGCTTGAATGGTCCTCAACACCAATCATTTTTGGTAGGGGAATAATGATTTTTATTCCATTTATAGAGGTTTAGAGCAGACATAAAATCAATCAACGCTGCAGAGTGTTAATAATCTCGAGGGAACGTTCAGTCAGCTATGGTCCGATATATTTTGTAAAGAAGCAAGATAAAAACGGTATTAATATTTCCGGCAATCTCCGCAGGCTTGACGAGTGGGACATTCAGGAGAGAATACTCGGGTTGGTACATTTATTATCGTGAACTATTTTGCTTCCACCTCACAGCAGTTTGAAAACAAGTTATGTTCTTGTTGTCTCTCCCACATCACCTGTTTTTATCCTTTTGTGCCGTAACTCCCTTGGCCCTTGTTTACAAACAGGCAATCTTGCCTTGCTTCGCTTCTAGATTAAATGGCACAAGTGTTTTGCAAGAAAGAACACTGGCGTAACATATAATTTGTTTTGCACTGCACTTTTCTCCCATGTGCACAGATGCTCAGTATTACCGTCAGGGCAATTACAACAGTTTACACCCTAGTCAACAACTCCCTTTAGTGCCCTAGTGCTTCATACAGCTCTTTGAGAGCATACATAACTATGCCTAGGAGGGGCCGAAGTTTACAGACATTTCCTTGGAGTCGTCGGGTCAGCAGTGTATTAAAGTCTACAGATGTTTCTTATATATACACAAGTTTACAAGTTCAGTACATCTTTTGTTCCCTAGATCTAGTTGTTGATCTAGGGAACATTTGTCTACAGACGATGCTACTTGTACACAAGTCAACAAGTGCATCTTGTGTACACAAGTCAACAAGTCCATCTTGTGTACACAAGTCAACAAGTGCATCTTGTGTGCACAAGTCAACAAGTGCATCTTGTGTACACAAGTCAACTTGTTCATCTTGCGTACACAAGTCAACAAGTGCATCTTGTACACAAGTCAACAAGTATATCATACAAGAAACCTGTTGAAACTGAAAGCAAGAGCAGTACTCCTGCTTCAGCTCAGTTAAAACCTGCTCTTAGAGGCCAATTTTTTTCATGAGCATGATATGCATCAATATGAATAAAACCTTATTCATAACAATATAGTACACAATCACATAATGAACAGGATGAGCTGTAGCCAACTGTGTATCAGAGCCTTCATGTACTCAGTTGACCTAATCGCCCGTGTCTCAACCTGTTGAACGAGCAAGTTCCTGAGCCAGTCAGCCTATGAATGAATGATCGCTGATAGAGTGATGTTCTTGAGAAAGGCACTTCCAGCATGAGACTGTTGAAGGTTAAAAGCCTAGTGCTGCGGGTGGCTACTACTGATAGTCTACGGAGTTGGGTCAGGTACTGAACTTTGAGGAAGTTGGCATTGTTCAAAACACTAAGACCACCAACAGATCGATGGTGTTGCAGGCTATGCATGATGCTGAAACCAGTGCAGCCACAATTGGCCAAAGCCTTCTCTCTCATATTCTGTGTCTGTCTGTCTGTCTGTGTCTGTCTGTCTGTCTGTCTGTCTGTCTGTCTGTCTGTCTGTCTGTCTGTCTGTCTGTCTGTCTGTCTGTCTGTCTGTCTGTCTTTCACTATTGTTTAGTTCCGTCACCCTGAAAAAGTCAGTGGTTTATGGTAGCGCCCTCACACTGCAGCTGATGCTGGTTTATGGTAGCGCCCTCACACTGCAGCTGTCGGTGTTTATTGTAGCGCCGTCACACTGCAGCTGTCGGTGGTTTATGGTAGCGCCCTCCACTGCAGCTGTCGTTGGTTTATAGAAGCGCCCTCACACTGCAGCTGTCGGTGGTTTATGGTAGCGCCCTCACACTGCAGCTGTCGGTGGTTTATTGTAGCGCCGTCACACTGCAGCTGTCGATGGTTTATGGTAGCGCCCTCACACTGCAGCTGTCGTTGGTTTATAGAAGCGCCCTCACACTGCAGCTGTCGGTGGTTTATGGTAGCGCCCTCACACTGCAGCTGTCGGTGGTTTATGGTAGCGCCCTCACACTGCAGCTGTCGGTGGTTTATGGTAGCGCCCTCACACTGCAGCTGTTGCTGGTTTATGGTAGCGCCCTCACATTGCAGCTGTCGGTGGTTTATGGTAGCGCCCTCACACTGCAGCTGTCGGTGGTTTATGGTAGCGCCCTCACACTGCAGCTGTTGCTGGTTTATGGTAGCGCCCCTCACACTGCAGCTGTCGGTGGTTTATGGTAGCGCCCTCACATTGCAGCTGTCGGTGGTTTATAGAAGCGCCCTCACACTGCAGCTGTCGGTGGTTTATGGTAGCGCCCTCACACTGCAGCTGTCGGTGGTTTATGGTAGCGCCCTCACACTGCAGCTGTTGCTGGTTTATGGTAGCGCCCCTCACACTGCAGCTGTCGGTGGTTTATGGTAGCGCCCTCACACTGCAGCTGTCGGTGGTTTATAGAAGCGCCCTCACACTGCAGCTGTCGGTGGTTTATGGTAGCGCCCTCACACTGCAGCTGTTGCTGGTTTATGGTAGCGCCTTCACACTGCATCTGTCGGTGGTTTATTGTAGCGCCGTCACACTGCAGCTGTCGGTGGTTTATGGTAGCGCCCTCACACTGCAGCTGTTGCTGGTTTATAGAAGCGCCCTCACACTGCAGCTGTCGGTGGTTTATGGTAGCGCCCTCACACTGCAGCTGTCGGTGGTTTATTGTAGCGCCGTCACACTGCAGCTGTTGCTGGTTTATGGTAGCGCCCCTCACACTGCAGCTGTCGGTGGTTTATGGTAGCGCCCTCACACTGCAGCTGTTGCTGGTTTATAGAAGCGCCCTCACACTGCAGCTGTCGGTGGTTTATGGTAGCGCCCTCACACTGCAGCTGTCGGTGGTTTATTGAGCGCCCTCACACTGCAGCTGTTGCTGGTTTATGGTAGCGCCCCTCACACTGCAGCTGTCGGTGGTTTATGGTAGCGCCCTCACACTGCAGCTGTCGGTGGTTTATAGAAGCGCCCTCACACTGCAGCTGTCGGTGGTTTATGGTAGCGCCCTCACACTGCAGCTGTTGCTGGTTATGGTAGCGCCTTCACACTGCATCTGTCGGTGGTTTATTGTAGCGCCGTCACACTGCAGCTGTCGGTGGTTTATGGTAGCGCCCTCACACTGCAGCTGTTGCTGGTTTATAGAAGCGCCCTCACACTGCAGCTGTCGGTGGTTTATGGTAGCGCCCTCACACTGCAGCTGTCGGTGGTTTATTGTAGCGCCGTCACACTGCAGCTGTCGATGGTTTATGGTAGCGCCCTCACACTGCAGCTGTCGTTGGTTTATAGAAGCGCCCTCACACTGCAGCTGTCGGTGGTTTATGGTAGCGCCCTCACACTGCAGCTGTCGGTGGTTTATGGTAGCGCCCTCACACTGCAGCTGTCGGTGGTTTATGGTAGCGCCCTCACACTGCAGCTGTTGCTGGTTTATGGTAGCGCCCTCACATTGCAGCTGTCGGTGGTTTATGGTAGCGCCCTCACACTGCAGCTGTCGGTGGTTTATGGTAGCGCCCTCACACTGCAGCTGTTGCTGGTTTATGGTAGCGCCCCTCACACTGCAGCTGTCGGTGGTTTATGGTAGCGCCCTCACATTGCAGCTGTCGGTGGTTTATAGAAGCGCCCTCACACTGCAGCTGTCGGTGGTTTATGGTAGCGCCCTCACACTGCAGCTGTCGGTGGTTTATGGTAGCGCCCTCACACTGCAGCTGTTGCTGGTTTATGGTAGCGCCCCTCACACTGCAGCTGTCGGTGGTTTATGGTAGCGCCCTCACACTGCAGCTGTCGGTGGTTTATAGAAGCGCCCTCACACTGCAGCTGTCGGTGGTTTATGGTAGCGCCCTCACACTGCAGCTGTTGCTGGTTTATGGTAGCGCCTTCACACTGCATCTGTCGGGGTTTATTGTAGCGCCGTCACACTGCAGCTGTCGGTGGTTTATGGTAGCGCCCTCACACTGCAGCTGTTGCTGGTTTATGGTAGCGCCCCTCACACTGCAGCTGTCGGTGGTTTATGGTAGTGCCCTCACACTGCAGCTGTTGCTGGTTTTTGGTAGTGCCCTCACACTGCAGATGTCGGTGGTTTATGGTAGCGCCCTCACACTGCAGCTGTTACTGGTTTATGGTAGCGCCCCTCACACTGCAGCTGTCGGTGGTTTATGGTAGCGCCCCTCACACTGCAGCTGTCGGTGGTTTATGGTAGCGCCCCTCACACTGCAGCTGTTGTGGTTTATGGTAGCGTCCTCACACTGCAGCTGTCGGTGGTTTATTGTAGCGCCGTCACACTGCAGCTGTCGATGGTTTATGGTAGCGCCCTCACACTGCAGCTGTCGATGGTTTATGGTAGCGCCCTCACACTGCAGCTGTCGGTGGTTTATGGTAGCGCCCTCACACTGCAGCTGTCGGTGGTTTATGGTAGCGCCCCTCACACTGCAGCTGTCAATGGTTTATAGCGGGCCCTCATACTACGGTTGCCACCGGTTTATGGAATCACGCTAATATTGCATCCTTGATTACTTTATGTTTGCTCCTTCACACAGCAACTTGAGCAAAAAGAAATACATTTGTGAAAAAGGAAACTCATTTTGGGAGTTTCCTTTCAATCGGTATTTTTCTTGGTGCTTCTTATAGAATCTTAATTATTGTTTTCAAGAACTTTCCACGAGGGATGTCAAGTTTGTTGTTGGTAGTTAGCTGCAAAAACTTCAATCCCTCTCGCTGAATATTGGGACCTCATTAGCGACCCTCCAGGTAGCAGAGACAACACAAGACCTGTTTAATTAATTATATATACTCGTAATTGGCCAACTGAGCTCCTCCACACATTGTTTTGAGACGCTCAAATACCTTATCAAACCAGAAGATGTGTTCTTAGACGATAAATCAGCTTAGTTATAGTCTACTTGTTAATATGTATTCTTAGATATATTATGTCATCACCTTGGTGGAATGCTTCTATTCTTGGTAAATTTGAAGAATTTTTCCATGATAACTGACATGCAGTAGATGTTGTCATCATTATGGGAGGGCATAGCTTAGGCTGCCTTCGGGTGAAAGTTGGTCCTCGAAATACTCTATCTGAGGAAATTCCATATATGAGGATCTGTACACATAGGGATATGATTAACAGGTGAAAGTTGGTTAATAAGATAGCGAATCATGAGGTTCTGGGAGTTCAGAAGAAAATATTGTGAGGAGGAGGAGTCAGATCGACATGCCTCCTCCTCCTCTAAGGGAGCCGGTCGGCCGAGCGGACAGCACGCTGGACTTGTGATCCTGTGGTCCTGGGTTCGATTCCAGGCGCCGGCGAGAAACAATGGGCAAAGTTTCTTTCACCCTATGCCCCTGTTATCTAGCAGTAAAATAGGTACCTGGGTGTTAGTCAGCTGTCACGGGCTGCTTCCTGGGGGTGGAGGCCTGGTCGAGGACCGGGCCGCGGGGTCACTAAAGCTCCGAAATCATCTCAAGATAACCTCAAGATAACCACAGCCAGACTGTCAATCAAAGATAGCTTACACAGAACGCTGTTATCTCTGCTTAGCTTACTTAGCTTAGATAGCTTACACTCCTGTTGTCGTCCGTGGCCAGGTGTACCAATATGACTCCCGTTATCTTCCGTGGCCAGGTATACCAGTGTGACTCCGTGTTTTCCATGGCCAGGTATACCAGTGTGACTCCCGTTATCTTCCGTGGCCAGGTATACCAGTGTGACTCCCGTTATCTTCCGTGGCCAGGTATACCAGTGTGACTCCCGTTATCTTCCGTGGCCAGGTATACCAGTGTGACTCCCGTTATCTTCCGTGGCCAGGTATACCAGTGTGACTCATGTTATCTTCCGTGGCCAGGTATACCAGTGTGACTCATGTTATCTTCCGTGGCCAGGTATACCAGTGTGACTCCGTTATCTTCCGTGGCCAGGTATACCAGTGTGACTCCGTTATCTTCCGTGGCCAGGTATACCAGTGTGACTCCCGTTATCTTCCGTGGCCAGGTATACCAGTGTGACTCATGTTATCTTCCGTGGCCAGGTATACCAGTGTGACTCCCGTTATCTTCCGTGGCCAGGTATACCAGTGTGACTCCCGTTATCTTCGTGGCCAGGTATACCAGTGTGACTCCCGTTATCTTCCGTGGCCAGGTATACCAGTGTGACTCATGTTATTTTCCGTGGCCAGGTATACCAGTGTGACTCATGTTATCTTCCGTGGCCAGGTATACCAGTGTGACTCATGTTATCTTCCGTGGCCAGGTATACCAATGTAACCTTTTAACCTGTCCACCTTCTCATAATCTGATTAAAAAATTGGGACTGATGTTCTTTTTACCTTTTCTATGTGATACCAAATCTCAAGTTTCTACTGTTAATATAAACCTGTTCACTGCATATTTGCATATAGTGTATCACCGTGTCTCTATACGCAGCAAATCCAGATTTTGGGGCGTTCGGTAACAGACCGTACGACGAAGTCTGTGGCTTGAACGAACTCAGACTACTACAAAAAAGGTCTACGGGCTCACCATAGCCCGTGCTACTTGAACTTGTTGTTCCAGGTAGCGAATCTTTAACAACAACAACAACAATACTACAAAGTCTCTGAGTTATCAGTTGTCCAGTCTTTCTACTCGATGTTAATATCTCTAATGACACACACATCTTGATGCCAATTTTATTTCTTCTCGGAAGGGTTTCCTGACCAAATCATTTAGACCAGAGGGATGTGCATATTTCCTCTATTAACACCTTTTGGCTTAAGTTACCAACATCTACCCATATGGTTTCCTTGCATTTCTGGTCTTCTTCGCTGCACTTCACAGCCTCTGTTACATACACACCGACTTCGTCTATTATTCCAACTGTTCAGTCAATATTAAAAGTTTATATCCCATAATGTGGTTCTCGACCAGGAGAGTCCTTCAGTGGATATATAACATTGATTCAGTTTGTCCTGAGGTTCTCTGGCTTGCTCCTGACACTACAGCAGCTGGTGTGGTGTCCCCGTTGACCACGTTGCTGTGAGTATATTTTACTAACAATCTATTTTAATTAGTTTTATTGCAACGAAATTTATTCTTATTGTTTTCGTAACATATCGTATGTTTTTTTTGAGTTTCCGTTCTGTTCCCGTTATTTAAACAGATACGTTTATGTACTGAACGTTTAAAGTCACACACAATGTTTCCTCTGATGGGTCTGTAGAACCCTACCTCGCCCGTCCCTCTCTTGAAGGAGTAACCTTGCTCCTCGCAGATATTTTTGTCTAAACAATGTCAGAGTCCCAGTTATCCATCTTGTGTGGATTTCACTTGTGTGTATGCCACAAGGATGGATGTAAATAAGAATGTGTATGCTACCTTTATGACATCAAGAAGAATGTGAGTGCTTCCAGCGAATGTTGCAAATATAATACGAATGTTCTTAGTACAAAAAAATAAAGAATATGTAATCTATAAAGAATTGTTGAACGAAGATATACATACCCATCATAAGTAGCAGGAAATAATGTGAACATTTCTATGACTGGACTTGGAAAGAATGTGTGCACAAGCAGCATACCTGAAAATAATGATACCAACGGTGGCAGGACGAATGAACAGACGATCTGTAACATTCCACAAGACCCAAGTCCAAAAACAGACACGGAGTCTCACTCAGGTCGTAAATTTCACTTCAAGACAAACAACGCCTCACTTACTCTCAAATCATATTTCTGGCAAGTTTGCTCAGCGTTGCTCGCGTAAACACGCTCGCAGCGGAGATATAAAAATGGTGTCCTCATTACCATTCTATCCACAGTTACTGCTGCAGCCGGGTAGAGAAAGACTGAAACACACACGTAAAATTATATATCCCATTTTTCTGCTTTGACAAGTAAGACGCAGAGCGATTATATAATAAGAAAAATGT
>WNGS01028583.1:13925184-13940304 GCA_020271785.1 Procambarus virginalis | reverse complement strand
AATATAAATTACTGCAACTAATAAGTTAATTCCTGTCTAGTTAAAATTACAATAAAACCAATATATAAAGTTTATTAGTGAGAGGAAATTAACTTATACAGTCCACTTGCAAAAGATATAATTTAATACAAAATCCAACATAAATAATTAAATAAATAAATAAATAAATAAATATAATATAAACCCACTGGTAAATTTCACACGTGTGACCCAGGAAGACTCTCATCAGTGATGGTGTGAAGGTGACCATGGTAGAATCACCAGCAGTGTATATAATACTAAATGAAAACTCTTGCAAAAATGTTCCTCTCAGGAAATTGCATTTCATTTTTGTCATATATACAATAAATCTAATTAGCACCATTTTATATTCTAAGGTAAAAGAATGGTTCATTTTCCATCCAGGTAGTTAAGTTTTTCAAACAANAAGTCTGAGGGAGATCACAACGTTATACTAAACAGCAGAGTTATACGCTTGTGTGACCTTTTATGCACCAGTTTCTGGAGATGAGTGGAGGACCTTTAAGGCCACCAAAACAGCCTTCTAACCAACCAGCAAGTATACTTTAACCCTCAACACAGCCCATAAAAAAGTGAATCCTTAGTGTATGTACACATAAATGCGGGATACATTTCTCGGTGTAAATATCTTTCATGAAAATTGTCTAGAATATCTGAATACATATATTTACAAAATTTATGACCAATTATATGCAAATGCCACCAAGGAATTTTGCTAATAATGGGTTCCTAGTAACTTGCCATAATATTCTGCCTCATTTGAGCTAAAACCCTATCAATATTTACAATGTTGTGGTGAAGCGATGGTTTATTTGCATCAAAATGTGCAGTGATATCATCACAAACTAGCTAACACGTTTGTTAGCTTGCGATGATTTGCAAAATTCTAGTTTGTTACAATTGCAAAATCTCTTAAAATGTATTTCGTACGCCAGAATTTTTGTTTTGTTATCTATTAGCCCAAAACACGTACTTTTGTGTTTCTCAATGCTCTAGAGAGGTATGTTTGTATTACGTTGTGTTCAAACGGTTGTATTTCATCATCATCTAAATGTTTATTTGTGAGTTTCGTCATTATCGAAACAAGTATTTATGTGCTTTGCAATGCTCGAAACATTCATTGTCATGAGAGCATATAGAGGCAATAACATCGAACCCACGTACTTTGAACTACTAAAGTACAACCACAAAAATAAATACCTATATATATTTTTTTTTCATTTTGTAGCACTTGTATCATGGTTTAAACGAAACATATTAATTTAAACTTAAATTCTGCTGCGTAACTTCTGCGCAATAATAATTCTTCACATCTACTTCATATAGATGAAGAAAATTAAAAAAAATCAAAGATATATTTTAAATTATTGTCACATATATTACCTTAAAAAATATCCTATTTTAATCTTCCATGAGTGTTGAGACGTGTTTCACCGCTGTAATGTGTGTTGAGACGTGTTTCACCGCTGTAATGTGTGTTGAGACGTGTTATACCGCTGTAATGTGTGTTGAGACGAGTTACACCGCTGTAATGTGTGTTGAGACGAGTTACACCGCTGTAATGTGTGTTGAGACGAGTTACACCGCTGTAATGTGTGTTGAGACGTGTTACACCGCTGTAATGTGTGTTGAGACGTGTTTCACAGCTGTAATGTGTGTTGAGACGAGTTACACCGCTGTAATGTGTGTTGAGACGAGTTACACCGCTGTAATGTGTGTTGAGACGAGTTACACCGCTGTAATGTGTGTTGAGACGAGTTACACCGCTGTAATGTGTTGAAACTTATGCGATTATTTTAAATTAAACAATTCTTAAATAGAGATTTTTGTCTATAAGATTTATTTGGTCACCTTAACTAATCAAGTGAATTGTGAAGATGAGCGCGCGGTATAACACAGGTCTGTTCTCATGAGTCGAGCGCCAATATTCACAAAACTCATCGCGAATGATGTGACACAAAGTGAGAAGTGTCACGTGTGATCAAGGCGTCTCAGATTTAATCCACTGGACTTCCCATGATTAGCCAAAACTGTTGAACTGGAAGTCATCACTTTCACACGTACAGTAAATACTTCATCCAGTAGACTATGGCACAGACTTGAGACGAGGTCATGAATCACTTGGGACGAGGCCATGAATCACTTGAGACGAGGCCATGAATCACTTGAGACGAGGTCATGAATCACTTGGGACGAGGCCATGAATCACTTGAGACGAGGCCATGAATCACTTGAGACGAGGTCATGAATCACTTGAGACGAGGCCATGAATCGCTTGAGACGAGGCCATGAATCACTTGAGACGAGGCCATGAATCACTTGAGACGAGGCCATGAATCACTTAAGACGAGGCCATGATTCACTAGAGACGAGGCCATGAATCACTTGAAACGAGGCCATGAATCACTTGAGACGAGGAGATAAATCACTTGAGACGAGGCCATGAATCACTTGAGACGAGGCCATGAATCACTTGAGACGATGCCATGAATCATTACAACACTCCAGGACTCCACCGGCAGTATCCTCCGAGCTTGGTGAGGAACTCTACGTGGTGATTCAAGGCCTCTCTTTACTGTTTGGTGGTCCGAAGTGGAGCAAGTAAATAGCTGATCCAGGAAAGTTTGTATTAAAATGTAACAATGTTATGATGGCGTTTTGACTAACGTGTTGGTGCCCAGAGTTAAACAACTCATTACAAACATGACCAAATGTGCGTCATTTATATACTTCTTCAAATACCTGTGGGCCATTTATGACCTTCAAATACCTGTGTGTCATTTTTGATCTTCAAATACCTGTGTGACATTTATGACTTTCGTAATATACTTGCGTGACATTTATGACTTTCGTATTATACCTGTGTGTCATATATGACCTTCTTCCAATGCCTGTATGTCATTTATGACCTTTTTCAAACACCTGTGCGACATTTATGACCTTCAAATACCGACATACCACTCTAAAAACCAACTTAAACACATGTGTACCATTTTGTTCACTTATTTAAAAGGGAATAATATATTAAATAGGAGTGTACAACACTATAATTAGGGCACCAGTGTATTACAGTATAAATCTGCTAAATCACTTATGTATCACAGTTCAAATTTACTTTAACTCTACAGCATACAAAACGAGATAACCAGAAGAACAAAAGTCACAGAATAAATCCCCACAAACAAAAGGAAATTGCAAAATAATACATAAATACATAGGAAACCTCCACATATATATCTTGAAAACAAAATCTTCTGAATACTCGTGAGCTTAAACAAGACATGTGTCTTAAATTAACTAGCAAGGGGACTAACCAGTTACAAATGTGTCAACGTTCGGCAGTACGAATGTGAGAACGAAAACACAAAAAAGACATTCTCAAACAATTTTCATAAATAAAATCGTAAATATGTGATGGCAACGTCAGAAAATAGGTCAACATAACTATTTCACATAAATATAAATGTGGTGATCTTGCATCAGGCTGTAAAATTCTTCTAATTAATGACTATTATGTATTAACAAGACTTTTCCCTTATTCGAAAATCGTAGTCAAGGTAAGTAACAAATCCCTCTAATTACTAGAACTCCAGTTAAGCACTTAATTCTCATAAGTTCAGAAGCGAAACAAAAATCACTTGACATAAGCAACATGTTTATCAAGTGAACGCTAATTGTCATATGACGTCAGTAATCAACTACGAGTTTAACAATTACAATAAATCAAAAATTTGAGAACTGTAAAAAAAAAATATCAGCAGGAGTTGCCTAACGACCTGAGTGTCGTAACAAATGCATCTTTCCATTTTATGATTGTTGATATGTTTATTTTAGGTAATATGAAGCGTTCATTTTTCACAGGAATAAATAATAAAAATTCATTGTGTTGGGGGACAGGCAACCAGTTTGTATTCATACACATTAGGCTTATATCCACCCCCCAGTCCCCGCCCTCAAGGTCGAATTACTGACCTCGCCAGGATGCAATCCCACAACAACCTGATTCTGATTAACTCCTGAGTACCTACGTACTGCTTGGTGAACAGAGGCATTAGATGATAGGAAATGTGCCACACCCGGCACATTTGGGGAGCCAGTCGGCCGAGCGGACAGCACGCTGGACTTGTGATCCTGTGGTCCCGGGTTCGATCTCGGGCGCTGGCGAGAATCAATGGGCAAAGTTTCTTTCACCCTATGCCCCTGTTACCTAGCAGTATAATAGGTACCTGGGTGTTAGTCAGCTGTCACGGGCTGCTTCCTGGGGGTGGAGGCCTGGTCGAGGACCGGGCCGCGGGGACACTAAAGCCCCAAAATCATCTCAAGATAACACCATTTGTGTCCCACTCAGTGTTCGAACCGGATGATACTGCCAGCTTGCGCCAATAACCGGGTTCTTTCTGTTAACGTGTCTTATAGTAGCTTCATTTCTGATTGTACCCCAAGTCAGTGATAAATTCTCAAGAACCGGGGGTAGCAAGTAACAGTACAAGGACTAAAAGAGGGATAAAGAATATTCAATTACACCTTCACCCATATATTATATATAGAAGTATAACTACACATATATACACTGTGTCATTTACACCCAGGACACTCAATAGATCCGCAGTGTTCATCAAATCCCGGTGAGTCCACTACCTTCAGGTACACGTCGTCCACGCTCAATGGTGATCACCGGTGAGTTCACCTTTCCTCAACATAGGCCAGTCCACACACCATATCGTCACGATGTCCATATACCCCACATCCACTCTCCAGGAACGCTCTGGCTTCAGAAACACTCTGACAGAGGTCTCAAATAATCACATAAAGGGGTAGCTATCACCCTGGCAGAAGTCTCTAGCAACACTAGCAGCACTTCTCAACAGACGAACACAACTGTCGTCTCGTAACTCCTCTTGGCCAAATCCCAGGTACATCAGTCCATACAACACTACATAAATCCATCAGTTAACACACTGCTTCTACCGACGACGGCCACTTTGTCCTCTCACAGGACCAAGTACTGAGTTCTGGACTGCCCAAGGTGAACTGCCCTGAACGCAATCGCCTCCTCACGTCACCTCTCTGAACATAAACGTCATTAGCTAGACAAACAGTATACTGGGTGACCTTAGGATAACACCCCTCTCCACCAATGAACTGACATTGCAATTGCATGCATAACCTAGATGGCGATGATATCATTTTGCTACCCACCGGAGGTCATCATCATCGACCTCACCTCCTAACTGAGGTATGAAACAGGAGCCTTTCACCGACGCCACACCACCCCCAACAGATAGAATTGTCTGCATCTCGCCTAATTCGTAAAAGTTGGAGTGCAGCTCCACAGATGGCACCGAAATCGCCACTCCACCCTCCTTGCAACCCGTCCTCGCAAATTCGTATAGTCAATATTGACTTATTAAATAAGTGCATAGGTGACATACTTAACATAATAGTTTCCCTTGAAAAGCTTCATAGAAAACACCGACCTTACCTAACCTACTTAGTATGTTAAGATAAGTATCTTATTGCTTCGTAATTACAATTATTACCTAACCCATACCTATAATAGGTTAAGTAACAATTGTAATTACGAAGCTATAAGATGCTTATTTTAACATACTAAGTAGGTTAGGTAAGGTCGGTGTTTTCTATGAAGATTTTCAAGGGAAACTATTATGTTTAGTATGTCACCTATGCAGGTAACTAATAAGTCAATATTGACTATACGAATTTGCGAGGACGGGTTGCTCCAGCAATGGTGTTGATACTCTAACACTAGAATTCTCAATTTTGCGTCGAGAACGAACCCGTCTGTATTACCCGGACCCTAGTTCTATGGTAACATAATTGACATTTTGTGAAATCGTAAACAAATTTGCTGAACATGCTAAACCAATTATTGAGATTTCATATATAAAGTGACCTGTAAAAACTAAATATTACTGAAAATATCATACTTGAAGAAAGCTGAATAAAACAAGTTCTAAAATTATTTCATTGTGCAAAATTGTTGCATTGCAGTTGCTGAGCCAGAACCAGGCTAACAGGTGCTTACTGAAATGTGCATAGAAGAACATCAGAAATTATTTAAAATTCTTTCACTTGTGAATTACTGTATGAAAATTATTATTGATGCATTTGTAATTTTGTCAGTGGAAATAATGATGTGAAAAAGTTGTATGAAGATCAACATTAAGTATAGTACTACTTCGGTATAATACATTACTTCGGTATAGAACAGTACTTCGGTATAGTACAGCACTTCGGTATAGTACAGTACTTCGGTATAGTACAAGTTTATACGACCAGTATACGGTCGACGTTTGCCACGTCACTTAAAACTCTGCTCGTAACCAAAATCTGATTACCTATTATTATTGTAACAGTTTCAGTCTAAGGATTGATTATATTAAAAATTGATTCTCTAAAGGAACTTTTAAGTATTCAAATAAACTGAATGAAACCCCTCGTTCCGGTAATAAGTAAAAAAAAAAAATTGGGACAGAGTTGCCTGGCCTCAGAGGGGGGGGGGGGGGACTGGCCATTGGACATCAGACAGGGAAGAGACACGACACAACAAGGACACCAGCACACCAGTGCACACATTAACACCAGTACACACAGTAACACCAAACATCATGGAATACACGATAACACACGTGAACACATAATTACACACATAGCACAACTGATGACAATCTCAAAATGAAAATCAACATCGTAGAACATCTTACTATACAATAATGGAAATGCAATGGAGTTTTCAATAGAATAATGACAATCATACAGTACGTATTGTGAACCACCAAACTGGACGTCATAATGCTACAGGAGACGCTGGTAGGTGNGCTCCTCAATTATCACCATTCGATCCAACAGTGAACATTCGGCAGTACTCAAAAAAAATAATACACGAATAATATGTTAAAAGCACAAAAGAGTTTTGGTAATCCCACCCTAAATCAGGGTCAGCGCAATCTAAATAATATGTATGTACACCAGTACTGTCTAGTACAGTACTCGTTAATAATTCCTACCTAGGAATGACTAAATGATTTAGGCTGCATTTGTACAAACATTAGTACAATTACAGTCTAAATATCCAACCTCATCAAAGGTTGGCATATATGCAATGGTGCAGTAATGTAGATATATGGTGCTATGTTTTGGGGATTTTTTGTTTTGATATATATGTTTGTGCTTAGAAACACAAGTGAAAATTTATAAATATATAACACTAAGGTTACTTTATATATAAAGTATTAATAGAAATGATGATAATAATAAATGAATTTAAGGCTATAATATGGGCAGTCTGCTGACAGCCGTAAATAATGAAATATATTGGTAAATAGCCTAATAATATTAACACACTAATTGGTGTTAGTAAATAGTTAATTATTTGAGGCCAGTAATATAGGTGAATATACTGGACCTTAAATGATTAATGGTACATGTATCTAGGTTCGAAGGACCAAAATTTTGTGGGGAAAACCTGACTCCAATAACTAATAACTTGTTTAAGGCTCTGAGACCTAGTAACTAATAATTAAATAAATATACATATATACTTCGATAGCTATGAAGGACCACCACTTTTTGATAAAAAGTGGAAAACAAAGAGACAATGGAAAAAACTGATCCTAGGAACTAGTGTCCTATCGATCTTGGTAAAACTGTAATGCTTATATGAATGGAGTCAAATTCACTACACAAAATTGGGGGGTTACATGCTAAAAGATTAATACATCCCTAGCATTATTCTGGTGCTGGTTCTTCACCAGAGTAAATCAAATGTGAGAGTAAAAATATAGAATATATAATATTGATAGAGGTAAATGCAACTCAATATACTACTGAAATGTTGAACAGCATCAGTAAATCAAAGGGTTAGTATAATTGATCTCTTTAAGAGATCACTACTGTAACTATGAAGTTATTGCTACTGATGGAAAAATGGACAGCTTAGCTGTGGAGCTAGTGAGGTGTAATCGGTTGCTACACTCCACCGACGACGTGTTGCATAGGGCAAATTGTTGCACAGAACGGTGGGGAAGCCTAGCACCTCGGTTGAAGTCGCCTTGGTATATATTTTGTTGGTTTGCATTCGGCCTAACGACTGCTAACCTAAATGTTAATAGTGGCCACATAATAACAAAAAGGTAAACTTAGCGGCCGAGCCTCGTGTCGTTGATGTGAAGACTTGAGCAATTCTTCGTCCTCCTGCTGCTGCTTGAAAGACGTTGACTCTAGAGTTGCTCGTATACTAGTCTATGACACGGCTATGTTGTGCCAGATAACGCGGCACCGCTCAACTGATCGTGAGAGCGAAATAAATATGTCAAGCACAGTTCTGCTACACGTTGTCAATGGCGTCCGTGCTCTCGTGTCGAGTCAAGTGACGCTCTCCCTTCTTCCTCCTGCTCCTTATTGCGCATGCGCGGCTTTCGAGCGTAAATGAATATGTATTTATTGCAATTGACTAAGGAAGGAAGAGGTAATAGCGAATATTAATATTACAATAAATTCTTCTGTGATAAAATAGAAGTTCTAGTAACATAAATTGGCTTGATAAAAGTTGTGCAGCCAATCGAGGAAATTAAAGTAAAATCATTTACATCAAAGGAATTTCCTCTAGAATGCTTAAATGTTAGTTAAATAAGGGAGCTTCAGTAAGTAATAGTATACTACAAAATCAAAGTTAACTATTTTTTAGTAAATGAAAGGATAAAGTGGATTCTTGTTATAAATCCAACTAAATGTGGAGAAAATTCAGGTTGCTGCCTGTTGTTCCTCACGTACTAGGAAGAATTTGGCAATGAATAAATCATGATAATGATTAAATTTATAAGTTAGTAATTTTAGTAACTACTTTGGTTATATAAATACAATGATGTATAAAAACTGTTGGTTATTTCCAACATATATATATATATATATATATATATATATATATATATATATATATATATATATATATATATATATATATATATATATAAACATATATATCCATCCCTCCTGTTGACGTCACATCCTGTGTCAACGCTCCTAAACGAGGAGCCGGCGAGACAACTATCATCTGGAGTCAGGGAAGGCGGTCTTCTCTGGCTGGAGCGCCTAGGACTGTCTGGGTCGCCAGCACAGAAGTAAATATTGAAACTTTAGCCTTGCTGGTGATGAATTTTCGTCGTGGCGAAGATGTCAACGACGATGGTGAGAGAGAAGGGACAGTTTACCGTGCTATGCAGGAGAATTGTGTGACTGATATATAACAGGCTCGTGTAATAGATGGGTCTCTGGGAACAAGTTTCCAATGAACTGAGTGGATTACAGCTCTTTCTTGCACTTTCACAGGATCCTTATATGACAGTAACTATGATAGTTCCCTATGTGATAGTTAGTTTTAAAGAACATCCCCGTGAAATAAATAGATCTCTAGGAAAAGGCTTCAAATGAGCTGAGGAAGGATAACAGCTTCCGCTTGCAGCTTCACTAAGTACTTATTTCGACAGCCACTTAATGAACCAAAGTCTGGGTTAAAGATAAGAGAGAGATAGAGAGAGGTGAGGAGAAAGTGAGAAAGAAAAAAGGAAGAAAAGTGGAATTAAAGAGAGAGCGAGAGAGAGAGAGAGAGGAGAGAGAGAGAGAGAGAGAGAGAGAGAGAGAGAGAGAGAGAGAGAGAGAGAGAGAGAGAGAGAGAGAGAGAGAGAGAGAGAGAGAGAGAGAGAGGGGGGGGGGGAAGAGGAGGTAGGGAGGGGCGATCTGATCACAAGATAGTTTAGTTGCGGGTGATGGGTGGCAGCTGCAGGCAGCAACAAGACCAGGGGGAAAAAGCCATCCTGCCCCTCACAACAGTCACATTCACACACGAACTTGTCTTCAGACGACAAAGGTAAAAAACCGGCTGTTTGCCTAATCTAATCGCATGCTGCACATTATTCTCGACAAAAATGGCTCATTGTTAACACAATATTTGATGTTTATTTAGATATCATTGTAAAGTGTCTAGCATCTTAAGTGTGTCACGTAATACTAACCAACAGAATTATATTATGTCTGGCCATTTCTGCACCTATCGTCTGGAAACGATTTGATGCTGCGCCTAAAGCCTATAAGCCACTATAGGGTTAATAAGGTCTCCAAAATAGCGTACTAAACAAGAAGAAAGTTTACTTTAGTCGTGAACACAGCCCAAAATTAAGGTAAACCTTTAGTGTATATACACAGAGAAGCGGGACACTGCCTCTAACAGAGCAGTATTAATGTTTTTGTGTGGAAATGGACAATAAATACAACATTATCACTAATTCCTAATTAGGTAGCAGGAAACATTTCAACACCGACCGCTCATTCTGGCGTCAGTGTTGCTGGTGTTGACGCTCATTCTGGCGTCAGTGTTGCTGGTGTTGACGCTCATTCTGGCGTCAGTGTTGCTGGTGTTGACGCTCATTCTGGCGTCAGTGTTGCTGGTGTTGACGCTCGTTCTGGCGTCAGTGTTGCTGGTGTTGACGCTCATTCTGGCGTCAGTGTTGCTGGTGTTGACGCTCATTCTGGCGTCAGTGTTGCTGGTGTTGACGCTAATTCTGGCGTCAGTGTTGCTGGTGTTGACGCTCATTCTGGCGTCAGTGTTGCGTCAGTGTCGCTGGTGTTGACGCTCATTCTGGCGTCAGTGTTGCTGGTGTTGACGCTCATTCTGGCGTCAGTGTTGCTGGTGTTGACGCTCATTCTGGCGTCAGTGTCGCTGGTGTTGACGCTCATTCTGGCGTCAGTGTTGCTGGTGTTGACGCTCGTTCTGGCGTCAGTGTTGCTGGTGTTGACGCTCATTCTGGCGTCAGTGTTGCTGGTGTTGACGCTCATTCTGGCGTCAGTGTTGCTGGTGTTGACGCTCATTCTGGCGTCAGTGTTGCTGGTGTTGACGCTCATTCTGGCGTCAGTGTCACTGGTGTTGACGCTCATTCTGGCGTCAGTGTTGCTGGTGTTGACGCTCATTCTGGCGTCAGTGTTGCTGGTGTTGACGCTCGTTCTGGCGTCAGTGTCGCTGGTGTTGACGCTCATTCTGGCGTCAGTGTTGCGTCAGTGTCGCCGGTGTTGACGCTCATTCTGGCGTCAGTGTTGCTGGTGTTGACGCTCATTCTGGCGTCAGTGTTGCGTCAGTGTTGCGTCAGTGTCGCTGGTGTTGACGCTCATTCTGGCGTCAGTGTCGCTGGTGTTGACGCTCATTCTGGCGTCAGTGTTGCGTCAGTGTTGCGTCAGTGTCGCTGGTGTTGACGCTTATTCTGGCGTCAGTGTCGCTGGTGTTGACGCTCATTCTGGCGTCAGTGTCGCTGGTGTTGACGCTCATTCTGGCGTCAGTGTTGCTGGTGTTGACGCTCATTCTGGCGTCAGTGTTGCTGGTGTTGACGCTCATTCTGGCGTCAGTGTTGCTGGTGTTGACGCTCATTCTGGCGTCAGTGTTGCGTCAGTGTTGCTGGTGTTGACGCTCATTCTGGCGTCAATGTTGCGTCAGTGTCGCTGGTGTTGACGCTCATTCTGGCGTCAGTGTTGCTGGTGTTGACGCTCATTCTCGCGTCAGTGTTGCTGGTGTTGACGCTCGTTCTGGCGTCAGTGTTGCTGGTGTTGACGCTCATTCTGGCGTCAGTGTTGCTGGTGTTGACGCTCATTCTGGCGTCAGTGTTGCTGGTGTTGACGCTCATTCTGGCGTCAGTGTCGCTGGTGTTGACGCTCATTCTGGCGTCAGTGTCGCTGGTGTTGACGCTCATTCTGGCGTCAGTGTCGCTGGTGTTGACGCTCATTCTGGCGTCAGTGTTGCGTCAGTGTTGCTGGTGTTGACGCTCATTCTGGCGTCAGTGTTGCTGGTGTTGACGCTCATTCTGGCGTCAGTGTCGCTGGTGTTGACGCTCATTCTGGCGTCAGTGTTGCTGGTGTTGACGCTCATTCTTTTGTCAGTGTTGCTGGTGTTGACGCTCATTCTGGCGTCAGTGTCGCTGGTGTTGACGCTCATTCTGGCGTCAGTGTCGCTGGTGTTGACGCTCATTCTGGCGTCAGTGTTGCGTCAGTGTTGCTGGTGTTGACGCTCATTCTGGCGTCAGTGTTGCGTCAGTGTTGCTGGTGTTGACGCTCATTCTGGCGTCAGTGTTGCGTCAGTGTTGCTGGTGTTGACGCTCATTCTGGCGTCAGTGTTGCTGTTGTTGACCCCGGCTCGGCATCTTCCTCTGCAGGAAATACCAATAATAGAGCGGACACAGCCTGTGTAATTGATGTCATGAAACACCACCGGGGGGGGGGGGGCCGGATAACTGAACAAAATGTTATGAACAGAATACTACGTCAGTGTTCAATATATGAACATCAAGAGGATAATTGTTGCAAGAAAAAGGAAGTAAATAGTCAAAAAAAGCCGCTTAGAGCAGTGGTTCACAACTAGTGGTCCATGGCCCATTCTCGCTCTCTCTCAAGCGTGAATATATTATTAGGTGGCTCGAGTGTGTGTTTGTCCTCAGATGGCTCGAGTGTGTGTGTTTGTCCTCAGGTGGCTCGAGTGTGTGTTTGTCCTCAGGTGGCTCGAGTGTGTGTGTTTGTCCTCAGGTGGCTCGAGTGTGTGTGTTTGTCCTCAGGTGGCTCAAGTGTGTGTGTTTGTCCTCAGGTGGCTCAAGTGTGTGTGTTTGTCCTCTGGTGGCTCAAGTGTGTGTGTTTGTCCTCAGGTGGCTCAAGTGTGTGCGTTTGTCCTCAGGTGGCTCAAGTGTGTGTGTTTGTCCTCAGGTGGCTCAAGTGTGTGTGTTTGTCCTCAGGTGGCTCAAGTGTGTGTGTTTGTCCTCTGGTGGCTCAAGTGTGTGTGTTTGTCCTCAGGTGGCTCAAGTGTGTGTGTTTGTCCTCAGGTGGCTCAAGTGTGTGTGTTTGTCCTCAGGTGGCTCAAGTGTGTGTGTTTGTCCTCTGGTGGCTCAAGTGTGTGTGTTTGTCCTCAGGTGGCTCAAGTGTGTGTGTTTGTCCTCTGGTGGCTCATGTATGTGTTTGTCCTAAAGTGGCTCAAGTGTGTGTTTGTCCTAAAGTGGCTCAAGTGTGTGTTTGTCCTAAAGTGGCTCAAGTGTGTGTTTGTCCTAAGTGGCTCAAATGTGTGTTTGTCCTAAAGTGGCTCAAGTGTGTGTTTGTCCTAAAGTGGCTCAAGTGTGTGTTTGTCCTGAAGTGGCTCTAGTGTGTGTTTGTCCTAAAGTGGCTCAAGTATGTGTTTGTCCTGAAGTGGCTCATGTATGTGTTTGTCCTAAAGTGGCCCATGTATGTGTTTGTCCTTAAGTGGCTCAAGTGTGTGTCCTGAAGTGGCTCAAGTGTGTGTTTGTCCTAAAGTGGCTCAAGTGTGTGTTTGTCCTAAGTGGCTCAAGTGTGTGTTTGTCCTAAGGTGGCTCTAGTTGTACTTACCTATTTGTGCTTGCGGGGGTTGAGCTCTGCCTCTTTGGTCTCGCCTCTCAACTGTCAATCAAATGTAATTCAGGTTCCAGAGCCTACTGGGCTGTATTATATCAACACTTGCGTGGAGTATGGAGTCAGTCTCCTCCAAATCACTTCCTAATGCATTCCATTTGTCTACTACTCTGACACTGAAAAAATTCTTTATAACATCTTTATCGTTCATTTGGGCACTCAATTTCCACCCGTGTCCCCTAGTGCGTGTGACTCTTGTGTTAAATAGTCTGTCTTTATCTACCCTATCAATAACTCTGAGAATCTTGTATGTGGTGATCATGTTCCCTTTAACTCTTCTGTCTCAAAGTGACATGAGGTTAAATTCCCGTAGTTTCTCCTCGTAGCTCATACCTCTCAGTTCGGGTACTAGTCTCGTGGCAAACCTTTGAACCTTTTTCAGTTTAGTCTTGTGCTTGACTAGATATGGATTCTATGCTGGAGCCTCATATGTGGTATACAAAGTTCTGAAAGAATTCTTACACAAGTTTCTAAAGGGCGTTCTTATGTTAGCCAACCTGGCATATGCCACTTATGTTATCCTCTTGATATGGGCTTTCAGGGGACAGGTCTGGCGTGATATCAACCACGAGGTCTTTCTCTCTCTCTCTCTGACTCTTGAAGTATTTCATCTCCCAAATGATACCTTGTATCTGGTCTCCTGCTCCCAACACCTATCTTCATTACCATTACATTTGCTTGGGTTAAACTCTAACAACCATTTGTTCGACCATTCTTGCAGCTTGGCCAGGTCTTCTTGAAGCCTCAAGCCGTCCTCCTCTGTCTTACTCCTGCTCATAATTTTGGCGTCGTCAGCAAACATTGAGAGGAAAGAGTTTATACCCTCTGGGAGATCATTTACGTATATCAGAAACAGGACAGGTCCGAGTACAGAGCCCTGTGGGACTCCACTGGTGACTTCACGCCAATCTGAGGTCTCACCTCTCACTGTAACTCTCTGCTTCATATTGCTTAGGTACTCCCTTATCCACTGGAGCGCCCTACCAGTTACTCCTGCCTGGTTTCTCAGCTTATACATAAGCTTTATATGGGGTACTGTGTCAAAGGCTTTTCGACAGTCAAAAAAATGCAGTCCGCCCATCCTTCTCTTTCTTACTTAATCTTTGTCATCTGATGGCAGAATTCTATTAAACCTGTAAGGCAACATTTACTCTCCCCGAAATCTTGTTGATGGGTGGTCACAACGTCCCTTCTCTCCAGATGTGTTGCTAGTTTTTTTCTCAGGATCTTCTCCGTCATCTTACATGATATACACGTTAAGGACACTGGCCTGTAGTTCAGTGCCTCTTGTCTGCCACCCTTTTTGTATATTGGGACTACATTAACCGTCTTCCATATTTCTAATAGGTCTCCCGTCTCCAGTGACCTACTATACGCTATGGAGAGTGGCAAGCAAAGTGCTCTTGCACACTCTTTCAATATCAATGGTGAGATTCCGTCCAGGCCAACAGCCTTTCTCACGTCCAGATCCAACAGATGCCTCTTGACCTCATCTCTTGTAATTTCGAACCCTTCCAAGGCTGCCTGGTTTACTGCCACCTCTCCAAGCGCAGTGACCTCTCCTTTTACTATTGTGAAGACCTCCTGGAACCTCTTGTTGTGTTCTTCACACACCTCTTTGTCATTCTCTGT
>WNGS01028583.1:13859476-13919363 GCA_020271785.1 Procambarus virginalis | reverse complement strand
TATATATATATATATATATATATATATATATATATATATATATATATATATATTATATATATAAACATATATATCCATCCCTCCTGTTGACGTCACATCCTGTGTCAACGCTCCTAAACGAGGAGCCGGCGAGACAACTATCATCTGGAGTCAGGGAAGGCGGTCTTCTCTGGCTGGAGCGCCTAGGACTGTCTGGGTCGCCAGCACAGAAGTAAATATTGAAACTTTAGCCTTGCTGGTGATGAATTTTCGTCGTGGCGAAGATGTCAACGACGATGGTGAGAGAGAAGGGACAGTTTACCGTGCTATGCAGGAGAATTGTGTGACTGATATATAACAGGCTCGTGTAATAGATGGGTCTCTGGGAACAAGTTTCCAATGAACTGAGTGGATTACAGCTCTTTCTTGCACTTTCACAAGGATCCTTATATGACAGTAATGATAGTTCCCTATGTGATAGTTAGTTTTAAAGAACATCCCCGTGAAATAAATAGATCTCTAGGAAAAGGCTTCAAATGAGCTGAGGAAGGATAACAGCTTCCGCTTGCAGCTTCACTAAGTACTTATTTTCGACAGCCACTTAATGAACGAAAGTCTGGGTTAAAAATAAGAGAGAGATAGAGAGAGGTGAGGAGAAAGTGAGAAAGAAAAAAGGAAGAAAAGTGGATTAAAGAGAGAGAGAGAGAGACGAGAGAGAGAGAGAGAGGAGAGAGAGAGAGAGAGAGAGAGAGAGAGAGAGAGAGAGAGAGAGAGAGAGAGAGAGAGAGAGAGAGAGAGAGAGAGAGAGGGGGGGGGGGAAGAGGAGGTAGGGAGGGGCGATCTGATCACAAGATAGTTTAGTTGCGGGTGATGGGTGGCAGCTGCAGGCAGCAACAAGACCAGGGGGAAAAAGCCATCCTGCCCCTCACAACAGTCACATTCACACACGAACTTGTCTTCAGACGACAAAGGTAAAAAAACGGCTGTTTGCCTAATCTAACCGCATGCTGCACATTATTCTCGACAAAAATGGCTCATTGTTAACACAATATTTGATGTTTATTTAGATATCATTGTAAAGTGTCTAGCATCTTAAGTGTGTCACGTAATACTAACCAACAGAATTATATTATGTCTGGCCATTTCTGCACCTATCGTCTGGAAACGATTTGATGCTGCGCCTAAAGCCTATAAGCCACTATAGGGTTAATAAGGTCTCCAAAATAGCGTACTAAACAAGAAGAAAGTTTACTTTAGTCGTGAACCAGCCCAAAATTAAGGTAAACCTTTAGTGTATATACACAGAGAAGCGGGACACTGCCTCTAACAGAGCAGTATTAATGTTTTTGTGTGGAAATGGACAATAAATACAACATTATCACTAATTCCTAATTAGGTAGCAGAAAACATTTCAACACCGACCGCTCATTCTGGCGTCAGTGTTGCTGGTGTTGACGCTCATTCTGGCGTCAGTGTTGCTGGTGTTGACGCTCATTCTGGCGTCAGTGTTGCTGGTGTTGACGCTCATTCTGGCGTCAGTGTTGCTGGTGTTGACGCTCGTTCTGGCGTCAGTGTTGCTGGTGTTGACGCTCATTCTGGCGTCAGTGTTGCTGTCGCTGGTGTTGACGCTCATTCTGGCGTCAGTGTTGCTGGTGTTGACGCTCATTCTGGCGTCAGTGTTGCTGGTGTTGACGCTCATTCTGGCGTCAGTGTTGCTGGTGTTGACGCTCATTCTGGCGTCAGTGTTGCTGGTGTTGACGCTCATTCTGGCGTCAGTGTTGCTGGTGTTGACGCTCATTCTGGCGTCAGTGTTGCTGGTGTTGACGCTCATTCTGGCGTCAGTGTTGCTGGTGTTGACGCTCATTCTGGCGTCAGTGTTGCTGGTGTTGACGCTCATTCTGGCGTCAGTGTTGCTGGTGTTGACGCTCGTTCTGGCGTCAGTGTCACTGGTGTTGACGCTCATTCTGGCGTCAGTGTCACTGGTGTTGACGCTCATTCTGGCGTCAGTCTTGCTGGTGTTGACGCTCATTCTGGCGTCAGTGTTGCTGGTGTTGACGCTCATTCTGGCGTCAGTGTCGCTGGTGTTGACGCTCATTCTGGCGTCAGTGTTGCTGGTGTTGACGCTCATTCTGGCGTCAGTGTTGCTGGTGTTGACGCTCATTCTGGCGTCAGTGTTGCTGGTGGTGACGCTCATTCTGGCGTCAGTGTCACTGGTGTTGACGCTCATTCTGGCGTCAGTGTTGCTGGTGTTGACGCTCATTCTGGCGTCAGTGTTGCTGGTGTTGACGCTCGTTCTGGCGTCAGTGTCGCTGGTGTTGACGCTCATTCTGGCGTCAGTGTTGCGTCAGTGTCGCTGGTGTTGACGCTCATTCTGGCGTCAGTGTTGCTGGTGTTGACGCTCATTCTGGCGTCAGTGTTGCTGGTGTTGACGCTCATTCTGGCGTCAGTGTTGCGTCAGTGTCGCTGGTGTTGACGCTCATTCTGGCGTCAGTGTCGCTGGTGTTGACGCTCATTCTGGCGTCAGTGTTGCGTCAGTGTTGCGTCAGTGTCGCTGGTGTTGACGCTCATTCTGGCGTCAGTGTCGCTGGTGTTGACGCTCATTCTGGCGTCAGTGTCGCTGGTGTTGACGCTCATTCTGGCGTCAGTGTTGCGTCAGTGTTGCGTCAGTGTTGCGTCAGTATCGCTGGTGTTGACGCTCATTCTGGCGTCAGTGTTGCGTCAGTGTCGCTGGTGTTGACGCTCATTCTGGCGTCAGTGTTGCGTCAGTGTTGCGTCAGTATCGCTGGTGTTGACGCTCATTCTGGCGTCAGTGTTGCGTCAGTGTCGCTGGTGTTGACGCTCATTCTGGCGTCAGTGTTGCTGGTGTTGACGCTCATTCTGGCGTCAGTGTTGCTGGTGTTGACGCTCATTCTGGCGTCAGTGTTCTGGTGTTGACGCTCATTCTGGCGTCAGTGTTGCGTCAGTGTTGCTGGTGTTGACGCTCATTCTGGCGTCAGTGTTGCTGGTGTTGACGCTCATTCTGGCGTCAGTGTCGCTGGTGTTGACGCTCATTCTGGCGTCAGTGTTGCGTCAGTGTTGCTGGTGTTGACGCTCATTCTGGCGTCAGTGTTGCGTCAGTGTTGCTGGTGTTGACGCTCATTCTGGCGTCACTGTTGCTGGTGTTGACTCCGGCTCNGGTGGCGAAGAACTCAACAAAAGGTTCCAGGAGGTCTTTACAATAAAACAGGGAGAAGTCACGGCGCTAGGAGAGGTGGCAGCAAACCAGGTGACCTTGGAAAGGTTCGAAATTACAAGAGATGAGGTCAAGAAGCACCTATTGGAGCTGGATGTGAGAAAAGATGTTGGGCCAGATGGAATATCACCATGGGTATTGAAAGAGTGTGCAGGAGCACTTTGCTTGCCACTCTCCATAGTGTATAGTAGGTCACTGGAAACGGGAGATCTACCAGAAATATGGAAGACTGCTAATGTAGTACCAATATTTAAAAAGGGTGACAGACAAGAGGCACTGAACTACAGGCCATTGTCCTTAACGTGTATACATGCAAGGTGATGGAGAAGATTGTGAGAAAAAACCTAGTAACACATCTGGAGAGAAGAGACTTCGTGACAACCCATCAACATGGGTTCAGGGAGGGAAAATCTTGCCTTACAGGCTTGATAGAATTCTACGATCAGGTGACAAAGATTAAGCAAGAAAGAGAAGGATGGGCGGACTGCATTTTTTTTAACTGTCGGGAAGCCTTTGACACAGTACCCCATAAAAGGTTGATGCATAAGCTGGAGAAACAGGCGGGAGTAGCTGGTAGGGCACTCCAGTGGATAAGGGAGTACCTAAGCAATAGGAAGCAGAGAGTTACAGTCAGGGGTGATACCTCAGAATGGCGTGAAGTCACCAGTGGAGTCCCACAGGGCTCTGCGTTTGGACCTATCCTGTTTCTGATATACGTAAATGATCTCCCAGAGGGTATAGACTCATTCCTCTCAATGTTTGCTGACGACGCCAAAATAATGAGAAGGATTAAGACAGAGGAGGACAGCTTGAGGCTTCAAGAAGACCTGGACAAGCTGCAGGAATGTTCGAATGGCTGTTAGAGTTTAACCCAAGCAAATGTAATGTAATGAAGATAGGGGTAGGAAGCAGGAGACCAGATACAAGGTATCATTTGGGAGATGAAATACTTCAAGAGTCAGAGAGAGAGAAAGACCTGGGGGTTGATATCACGCCAGGCCTGTCCCCCTGAAGCTCATATCAAGAGGATAACATCAGCAGCATATGCCAGGTTGGCTAACATAAGAACGGCCTTTAGAAACTTGTGTAAGGAATCTTTCGGAACATTATATACCACATATGTCAGACCAATCCAAGGAAAAGGTTCAAAGGTTTGCCACCAGACTAGTACCCGAGCTGAGAGGTATGAGCTACGAGGAGAGACTACAGGAATTGAACCTCACTTCGTTGGAAGACAGAAGAGTTAGGGTGGGACATGATCACCACATTCAAGATCCTCAAGGGAATCGACAGGGTTGATAAAGACAGGCTATTTAACACAAGGGGCACATGCACTAGGGGACACAGGTGGAAACTGAGTGCCCAAATGAGCCACAGAGATATTAGAAAGAACTTTTTTAGTGTCAGAGTGGTTGACAAATGGAATGCATTAGGAAGTAATGTGGAGGAGGCTGACTCCATTCACAGTTTCAAGTGTAGATATGATAGAGCCCAATAGGCTCAGGAACCTGTACACCTGTTGATTGAAGGTTGAGAAGCGGGACCAAAGAGCCAGAGCTCAATCTTGGCAAGCACAACTAAGGTGAGTACACACACACACACACACACACACACACACACACACACACACACACACACACACACACACACACACACACACACACACACACACAGGGGCACACGCACTAGGGGGACACAGGTAGAAACTGAGTGCCCAAATGAGCCACAGAGATATTAGAATGAACTATGAACTTTTTAGTGTCAGAGTGGTTAACAAATGGAATGCATTACGAAGTGATGTGGTGGAGGCTGACTCCATACACAGTTTCAAGTGTAGATATGATTGAGCCCAATAGGCTCAGGAACCTGTACACCTGTTGGTTGATGGTTGAGAGGCGGGACCAAAGAGCCAGAGCTCAATCCCTGCAAGCACAATTAGATGAGTACAGTTAAGTGAGTACAAAATCAAAACTCAAAACGCCACATAGACACTGCAACATCGAATCAAATCCAAGACCAGAGGGCAGGTAAGCAGAGGACAGAAGGCTGGGGCGACGATGCAGAAAACTTGAGCATGGAACGGGATACAAGTCGGAGGCGGGGAGATACTGCGCGGTGACCCAACCACCGCGGTTTTGAACTGGGCAGTGATACTGTAGGGCGTTGTTGCATCTATGAGCGTCACACAGGGTCTCGGTTCTCAAGCAGGTGGGTGAAATTGAATTACGTGTCAGTTGTTGCTTATCCCTTTCTAGGATACTGTCTTCTGTTTGTTGAGCTTCTAATTCGTCTTTCTGTGTGTAGACACGACGGCGCTGTCGGCCAAGCGTGCAGGAGAGGCTTGGAGTAAGAAGTCATCCGGGTTGTAGGGGTAAAGATGATGGGAGGGTGGATCATGCTCTCACAAAGCATCAAATGAGTCAGACGGGTCGTCTGTGTTTGGTACAGCATGAGTTGAAGGTGTAGGTATGGGTCCCAGGGCATGCGTGGCCGAGGTTGCAGCTGGAGCACGGGTTGTTTTGTTGGCGTGGGCTGATGTCCGTACGTCGGCGTCCGCTAGCTCAGTGGATGGTCGGCGTTGTAGATGGCAAACTGGTCACTGTGGCTGAGGGCGCCTTTACAGATTCCTCCGGGACGGTGAGTGATGCAGGGGCAGTTGTTTGTGTTGATGATGTGGAAAGCCAGCACTGCCTCATGAACGATTATCCCAGTTAATTTAAGCCATTCTCAGCAACAGGGTGTTGAGGGTTCTAACAAACAGGCGGTTGTCGGCCCCGGCGATCAGTTCTGCGAGGCGAATTAGGGCGGGGATGACGCCGTCGTTTGGAAAGATGACATTGTGTGCAAGAGATGGTCGAAGCTGGGACGCTGGTTGAGCGGCGAGCCCCAAGGGAGTCGGCTGGGTTGGTTGCGAGGAGAGGCCGCTGTCTTGTAAGGTAATGAAGGCATCTGGGTGGCTGGTGTGCAGAGCTGTAGAAGAGTTGGGGCTGGTGGTGGCTGAAGCGCTGGTAGGGACGGAGAATTTCGCCGAGGCTATCATCTGTGCGAGGGGCAGCGATATGAGATCGTGGTGTGATCTCCCTTACAGAGAAGGCAGCACTTGGTGTCAGCCTTGCAGGTCGTGTAGTGGTGGTCTTGGGTGCAGGTGCTGCACTTGACGACGCTGTGTTGGGCATTTGGTGGTAGAGTGTGAATAGCCTTAGCCCTTGTAGCAATGTCGTAGAGTGCAGAGTCGTTCGTTCGTTCAGTCTGGGAGACTCTTGATGCCAAAGCACCTCTTCCATCTAGTAAGGTGGCAAGGTTTGCTGCCTCTGTTGTGGTGAAGGAAAGTATCATGGTGGTCGGGAGTCGTTGTCTTCTTGTTTCAGGATATCCAGGTTGGTCGTCAAAACAGAAGGGTTTTCAAAGTCGATGGTGTCCATGATGGCTTCGACCTTGTGGTCGGTGATCCATGCGGTGGCTTCCCTGATGAAAACTGTTCTCTCAGCTAGGTAGCTCCGTGAGAAGGTGAGGAAGAGTTGCGCTGCTCGGAGCGTGCGCCGGGTACGTGGTAGATACAGAAGGTCGAGGTCTTCCTTCCGGGAATATTAATGGACAACTCCCCCTCTGGGCGAATGTCGACGGGTGTAGTGTTGGCAGCGTCATTGATGGTTCTCAGTAATTGACTCTTCGAGAATGTATGGTTGTTCAGGAAGAAAATCTTCATTTTGTGCAGCTTTGTATGGGTGGCCCTGTACCATGTATGTTATAGCTTGCGACTAATTCCGGATGCTACCCCCTCGACGGGTCGCAGTAGCGTTGGAATTCGTGTGGAGTGGCTCGAGCTAGATTGTCCACAGCAACATACCATCACAAAGCCACAAAATCACAATACCACACAATCTCAACAACACAAAACCACACAAATACAATAATTCAATCAGCAAAACGCTAAAAAGTTACTTTGAAAATTTCCTTATTGCATACTAGAGTATCCCTCTGGCGAGAAACAACCCTCTGCGCCTTCGAGCTGCGCTCTAGACAGACCCTTCTAACCGCACACTCCAACAGCTCTCCAGCCAGACACATCCTGATGCTCACTACAGTGCCTACTAGCCAGACTCAACCCACTGCCCACTCGAGCCGCTCAATATCCAGACCAAACCCATTGCCCACTCCAGCAGGCTTCTTACCATTCCCAATTTTGCAATCCTCTATTTAGACAAAAACCTTTTCCCACTCAGCAGCCCACTTGTCAGACCCAATAAACCGGCCTCCTCAGTAGCCCACTAGCCAGACCCAACCCACTGCCTACTTCTGCAGCACACTAACAAGATTCTACCGACTGCCCACACCAGTAGCCTTCTAGTCATCCCATACAAAAGAATTTCATCCAGCAACTTAAAAGGAAATTGTCAAACATGCTTTAAAATGCAACACAAAACGAGCAGACAAGATGCACCCAAATATAATTTGGAGACTCGACCATTCCTTTTCCCCGTCCCGTCCCAAATCCTTATTCTGATCCCGTCTTAGTGGTATATAGTCGTAATGGCTTGGCGCTCTCCCTGATAATTCCTTCCTTCCTCGGTCAGAAAAAGTACTTCAAAAGCTTGTGAGAGAAGGGACTCTGAGCTCATGCAAGGCCAGTCCGAGAATGACAGACACTTCTGCCATCATAACAAACTGCTATGACTCAGTTGTGAACAGCTAACAATGCAATAATTTAGCTGCTAATGACCCTGTAATGATCTGCTACTAACGCTATAATGAGCTGCTGTTAAAGTCATTGCGAGTCGCTACTGGTGCTATAATGATCTGTTATGAACTGTAATAGCGACCTGGTACATAACTCAATCGAAGTCACGACCTACACTGTAAAGTACCTCAGATGAGGTCACGACCTACACTGTAAAGTACCTCAGATGAGGTCACGACCTACACTGTTAAGTACCTCAGATGAGGTCACGACCTACACTGTTAAGTACCTCAGATGTGGTCACGACCTACGCTGTTAAGTACCTCATGATGTCACGACCTACACTGTTAAGTACCTCACGAGATCACGACCTACACTGTTAAGTACCTCACGAGATCACGACCTACACTGTTAAGTACCTCATGATGTCACGACCTACACTGTTAAGTACCGCAGGAGGTCATGACCTACAGTGCGCGGTCCCCAAATATTTTGCTCTGGTCAGCAGTAAAACATTATTCTCTGGAGAAACTTTCCACTATGCTTTAGTGCTTGAATGAAGCTGAAAGAAAGGCCCAGTTTATGTTTAAGTGAATTAAAAAACAAATTTTCGGATGTAACCTACATCCTATCTCAAGGTACTATTTACAATGTTCTTAATATACTTTATACACTGTTCTCAAAGTTTTGAATACAATGTTATTCCATTGTATGTAGTCAGAGCATTGTATAAAGTTCCTTGAGAAAGGATGCAGGTTAAACCTGAATGTTTTTTTTATTACACTTAAACATATATTGGGTCTTTTCTCCACCTTCACATTATACTTCTCGAATGAGGTTGCGATCGTGCTAGTTCTTGAGGCTCTAGTTCCCAGCGGGTCTGGGTCACCCACTATAGAACTACTTGTTGGTGGATGGATTCGGCCTCCAGAGGTCGTAGGGTGTGGGTGTGCTCCGCGCAGCTCTCAGTGTTGACCCGATTGTTGGAGTGTTCGGGCCAGGGGTGTGACCCTCTGGCTGTTTTGATTGGCGCCATGGGGCCCCCTTTCCCCAATCCGCCGTTCGGAGACAATTGGCCTGAAGTTCTCTGGCAGGGCGTCATACCTTGCTGTGGATGTCGTTATGTTGGATATGTTCCGTGTTAAGTGTCGGGTGTGTTTGGTGTTCAGCTCCTCACGAACCACCGGGCGCTCGTTAAGGTCCCTTCACCGGCTGGTTATAAGGACTTCGTGGCCCATTATGACATTTACCGTCCCTGATGAAGGTAGTACCGTCTCTGTCTCCGACCGCTGCTGCTCTCTTATGTATGTGGCGCTGCATGGGGTCCCCTTTGAGTTCTCTGAGGACCTGCTTTGGCGATATTTTGGTAACTATGGGATCGTGGTGTCACTGCGGTTAAATACCATCTCTCCCGGCAGGTAAAGGGGGGTTTCGTTCGGAACCAGGACCCTAGCTCCGCGTCTCAAGTCTCCTGTTCCGTCAACTGTCACATTGATGAGCTACACCATACGCACCTTGTACTCAGGGCAGCCCACGACATGTTTTCGATGTGGACTTGAGGGGTATCAGAGGCGGCCTGCACTGGTGTGGCGGCTGAGAATGTGAATTTGTTTCATGAGGAGGAATTTCCCCCGTTGGTAGCTTCGGACCTGTTGCCTTGTGATAGTGTGATGGGGGGAGGCTTTCCTATTGTTTACCGCCACGGTGGTGTATCCGGGCTCCTCGGCTTTTGTGCCCATGAGTACGGTTGGGGTGTGTGAGGGCCCGCCCTCACAGTTGGCCAGCTCTTTCCCCTACGCAAGCTTCCTCGCTATGCAAACCGCCATCGCCTCCGCAGGCTCCCTCGCTTCTGCAGGATCTTTCTCCTCTGCTGGGTCCCGCATCTCTGCGAACTCCGTCACCTGTGCTGGCCCCTTCCCTTTCGCCGGCTCCGCCTGCCCTGTCTCCAGTTCCCGTGTCGCCTGTGGAGTGTGGCCTTGTGTCCCCTGTCGTCGAGGCAGCTGTACTTTGGGGTCGTGCTTTCCCCGCCTTGGGGCAGCCGGCCGAGGAATCTTCTCGGGTGCCTCCTGCTGGTGGCGACAGTTCCAACAATCTGTGATCTGTATCAAAGCGTTCTCGGATGGATTGGAGTGTGTTGCCATCTCGTGAGTGGGCTGCAGAATATGATGTCGAGGACTCTGAGGGCTCTTCCTCTGTGGAGTGTGAGGTTGGTGTGCAGGGAGCTGGTGTGGTTCCGGTGGGTGGCGTGGACCCTGTTGTTGGGGTGGGGTCCGGTGCCGGGGATTTGGTTCCTGCTTCGGGTGTCTCTCCTGCGTCCGTTTGTTCCAATTCCTCATGGGGGTGGTCCCCCCCTGCCAAAGATGCTGATGAACATAGTGGGTTGGTGTTGGTCCTAAAGAAGGCTGCTCGCCCGGTGGATTCCGTGCCCTCACCCTCTTTCTTTGTTGGCGGCGGTATTGCCGCCTCTCCAGTCTCTGCCCTCGTCTTCGGTGTCTCCTGCCTCGCCGGCGACGGTCTTGCCGCCTCTCCAGTCTCCGCATTCGTCTTCGCTGTCTCCTGTTTCGTCGACGGCGGTATTACCGCCTCTCCAGCCTCAACCTTCGTCTTCGATGTCCTCTGCCCGGGGGCGACCGCCTCCACCCGGGTTTCCACCTGATATAGTTTTTCCGGGATTTATGAGGCTCCCGCGGCGTCGTGGGGATGTCCGCCCTCCCAAACGGGAGTGGTTAACATGAGATACTTACGTTAAGATGTATTACTCTGAGAAATATGAGGATAATTATTATTAGTGAATGTGTTCCTGTTGTACCTGATTCTTCTGTGTTGCTTCAGCTCTGAGTGTGCTGTGGTGTTTGTTTGTAGTGTGGTTGTGGGGTGGGTGGTTCTGTGTGTGTGTGAGTGGTTGGGGGTTTTTGTTCCCGGTTTCTGCGTGTTCCGGTTCAGTGTTTGTGTGCATTGGTTTTTGTGTGGCCCTTCTGTCTTGTTTTGTTTTATGTGTTAACTTGTTCCTTACTTCTTTCTCTACTTATTGTTTGACTTCTGTTTGTGTTTCTGTTCTGTATGCTGTGCAAGGTCCTGGGTTATGTGTGTTATGTGTTTTTCAGATTCCTGTCTGTTTCAATGTTCTATGTTTGTAAATTGTTTTCCTGCCTTTATTTGTACTAAATTGTGTCTATTTTATAAATAAAAAAAACTTATTGGTGGATTAACCCTTTCCGTTCATCACAAAAATTTTGGTTAAGATACATACAGTGAATATATGTGAGGGGAACTGAAGGAAGTATTTGCCGAAAAAAATCCAAAATTTACTTGCAAACAAAATTATGGTGAACGTTGAAGAAATAGCAATAATATTAATAATTCAATAACATTTATATCCCTATACATAGATGCTTAAATTAATTTGCATGTATATGACCAATACTGGTACCATATAATTATAAAATATCAGGCATTAATCAATCCGATTCATGTATATAACATTTCAATTTCAGCAAGAAAAGTAATCACACTTGGAATATTAAAATAGCAAGATATCACTCACCAAGGACACATAATAAAAAGTTATAGTGACCAAATGACCCAATATCTACATAGATTTTTCCCAGAAAATCAAAACAATATCAATACCTGACAACATGCGACTCCGGGAGGGAAGTCTAGCTCTAACGGGTTAGAAACTCGTAAGAATTGTACCACCCTCAACACCAAAGACGTGTTATTAACTCAAGGACCACTTATACAACCAACTTTACCGAAATGTTTGAGTACTAATGAAAAACAAATAGGCAAACTTGACATAAGCCGAGGTTAGGTTCTTTTAGACACATCCGACCTTAAAGCTGTGGTGAAGCCTAATTGCCAGCTTCCCTCCTTCGGAGGAGGAATTCAAAGCTTTTAGATACTACCAAAATAGTAAATAGGTTCCTCTTTAATTGACTACAGACATTTTTATAAGGGTTAAACTCTTTGACCAAAAGTATACATAGTATCAATTTACATACCCTGGATTTAATAACAGAACTCATGTGTAAAAATTTGGCAACAGTTGCTCGTGTTGTTGAGCAGACAGTCGCAACACCAATGCCAGTTGTGGTATTTTATTTATATATACAGTACTCCAGAGTCTGTGCAACTCCTGCAATTTCTTTTTTCTCGCAACAATACATATGTCTTGCTCGTCTTCCGAAACATCAGAACATTTGTCATATGCGAGGACCATAATACAGCAGAGCTATGGAATGTGAAGTACACTTGTAGCCTAGCGAGTAGTATTAGGAGCCACCTACACCAAAGTTGACGCTCTTTCTCACAGCCCTACTGTAAAGGATATGCGGTGATGGCCGCGTCAACATCTGTATGTGTGAGTGTATCCGTGTTTCCTTATCTTTCTTCCTGTTTCTCTCTGTTTTACTTTCTCTTTCTCATATGCTTTTCTTTTTCTTTCTCCTCTCTGTTTGTCTCTTTGCCTGTCTCACCCCTTCTCCCCTCCTATTAGTCACCTCTCNCTCTGATGTTCCCTTTGTCCCCATACTTTTTCCTTCGCCTCTCCATTGTTCTGCTGCTCGTATCTTTGTGGGGAAATGGTACACAGTTTGTTCCATTTATCTCCCCCCGAGTGTCCCGCTTTCTCTTCCTGATCTGAAACACCTACTGGACTCCTTGCTGGAGCCTGTGCTCCTGCTGTGTGATTTCAATTGTCGTCTTTCCCTTTGGGGTGATGTTCTGACGAACACCCGAGGTCGCCTTCTTGAGCCGTTTTTTCCTCTCTTCTTCCCTGTCTCTTTTGAATTCTGGTGAGCCCACGCATTTGGACTCTTGGACTCGCACCCTTGCCTGTCTTGATCTTTCACTTTGCTCGTCTTCTCTTTACTTAGATTTCATGTGACAGGTTCTTGATGACCTGCATGGCAGTGACCATTGCCCTATCCTTGTTACCTTTTTCTCTTTTTGATCTCCCCTCTCCTTCCCTAGGTGGCAGTTTGCTAAAGCAGACTGCGTCCTATTTACCCTCAGTGCTGCTCTCTCTAGCCTCTCCCTCGCTCTCTCCTCTTTTTTCATGACTCTGCTTTCAGTCAATCCAGTTCATCCAGTGGTTGTCGAGATCCAGCATTGGCTGTTTCTTGTTTACAGTAAATTTAAGTCACTTGAGTATTGTTGGGTTCCCAGCCATATTGGTGTCTCTTTAAATGAGCGTGCGGATGCTGCCGCCAGGGAAGCTGTCCACTCTTGTCCCATCTCCCGAAAGGCATTCCTTATTCCGACTTTTACCCGGTTATCCATTCCTCCATCCTTACCCGTTGGCAGGCTTCTTGGTCGTCTGTTACTGGTAACAAACTACGTTCTCTTAAAGGTTGTGTGTCCTCGTGGCCGTCCTCCTGCCACCGTAACCGGAAACGGCTCTGGCGAGGTTGCGTATTGGCCATACTCGCTTAACTTATGGTCACTTGATGGAGCGCCGCCCTGTTCCTTATTGTCCTATTTGCATTGTCCCTCTTATGATCGTGCATATTCTTGTTGAGTGTCCTGACTTCTGGGACGAGTGTGTGCCTTGTTTTCCGACAATCCCCGAGGTCGCTTGTCTCTCGATAGTATTCTTGGTGACTCAGATACTTTTGATATCGTTCGCCTTATGCGTTTCTGTTCTCGTATTGGCATCCTTGGTGATATTTAGCGCCCTCTGATTATCCCACACATTTGATGGTGCTACATAACCTTCCCTGTTTGGTGCCTTCATTTTGATAATTACTTACTTTGACATTCTTTTCTATTCTCTATTCTATATCTACTAATTATTATCAGTGTATTCTCGTCCCGATAATAAACCTATCCACTAAGGTACAAAAACATTTTTGAAAAAAATACGAGATTTAATTCCATGTTCTTATTTTCACCAATAAAACTGTCACCTCACGCCAAAAAAATGATGGAGGAGTGTAGAAGGTTTTCCAGCAGAGGTTGAGAACTAGAACATAAGAATATAAGAACATAAGAAGAAAAATAACTTTACAAGGCCTATTGGCCCATACGAGGCAGCTCATATTTAAAATCACCCAATCCCACTCATTTCAACCCACGTTTGAAACTATCGAGGGACCTCACTTCCACCAAGTTACGCAGTAATTGGTTCCACAAATCAACATCCCCTGTTACCGAACCACTATTTACCCAAGTCTTTCCTAAATCTAAGCTTATCTAACTTATACCCATTGTTTCGCGTTCTGTCTTGTGGTGGTACTTTTAATATCAAACGAATTCAGGATTCGGTGTTAAATCCGCCCAGAATTATACTCGAAGCGAGAATTGGTGACAACAACCCTGAACAAACAAGAGGATGTAGTAGCATGAGGTTCCAACCCGTCCACATAATAACTTGTCACATTTGGATGTATACTCTACCTAAGGCCAAAACTGTCGTACTAGCAAATGGTAGCGGCTCGCGAAATTAACGTTCTGTCGCGTTTTCTTTCTGTGTACTCTGGTAGGTTAGGATAAGGCCCTTTGGTACGACCGTTAATTGACGCTCGCGAGAACACCAGTGAGGAGAATCACTGATGATTGTGGGTCGCAGTAAGATGTTAATTTGTTGAGGCTTAGTGAGCCTCAACAAATTAACAGGTGAATATGTGTAGTGTAATGTTGTTTCAGTCGTAAGACACTGATACTGGATGATCAGTGTTGCGTGTGTCTATCGTCACTGATACTGGATGATCAGTGTTGCGTGTGTCTATCATCACTGATACTGGATGATCAGTGTTGCGTGTATCTGTCATCAGACACCAATACTGAATGATCAGTGTTACCTGTGTCCGTCAGACACTGATACTGAATGATCACTGTTACTTGTGTCCGTCATCAGACTCTGATACTGGATGCTCAGTGTTGGGTGTGTCCATGATGGGACACTGATACTGGATGATCAGTGTTGCGTGTGTCCGTCATCAGACACTGATACTGGATGCTCAGTGTTGCGTGTGTCCATGATGGGACACTGATACTGGATGATCAGTGTTGCGTGTGTCCGTCATCAGACACTGATACTGGATGCTCAGTGTTGCGTGTGTCCATGATGGGACACTGATACTGGATGATCAGTGTTGCGTGTGTCCGTCATCAGACACTGATACTGGATGCTCAGTGTTGCGTGTGTCCATGATGGGACACTGATACTGGATGATCAGTGTTGCGTGTGTCCGTCATCAGACACTGATACTGGATGATCAGTGTTGCGTGTGTCCATGATGGGACACTGATACTGGATGATTAGTGCTGCGTGTGTCCGTCATCAGACACTGATACTGGATGATCAGTGTTGCGTGTGTCCATGATGGGACACTGATACTGGATGATCAGTGTTGCGTGTGTCCGTCATCAGACACTGATACTGGATGCTCAGTGTTGCGTGTGTCCATGATGGGTCACTGTTACTGGATGATCAGTGTTGCGTGTGTCCGTCATCAGACACTGATACTGGATGCTCAGTGTTGCGTGTGTCCATGATGGGACACTGATACTGGATGATCAGTGTTGCGTGTGTCCATGATGGGACACTGATATTGGATGATCAGTGTTGCGTGTGTCCATGATGGGACACTGATACTGGATGATCAATGTAATATTTGCATAGATTATGAACTATATAGTTCTTGAGTCGTGTAACGTGTGAGTGATAAAGCATCTAAGTGCTTCTTTCGTTTGACCAATATGGTTATTTAATAGTTTAGTGACTGAATAATACATATTGTAAATGTTTACGCGATTAAGGGATGCTGGTCTCGAGTGCCGTAGAGCTTGTTTGGTGTAGTGCTGGAGCTCTATACTGTTTGAATGATGTAATAGCTAAGTTATGTAGCGTTTATGTATTGAGTTTGAATAGTGAAGGAGTATGAGTGTCTTATGTTTATTGCAAAGCGATGTTTGAGTAGTGTTACGTTTAATATTTACCACCTTTTGCTCATGCAGGGTTTTTCTTAATGCAAAAAGTGCTTTTTGGAGTGTTTCCGAGCACTACACAGAGAGAAGGGGTGCTTTCACGTGCGACGAAACGTCACAGGAAAGTTTGAAACGTTTGCAACGTTTGCGCCCATGTTGAGCACACAGGTGGGGGAAACATACTCGCAGGAGGCGAGTTTACCCAAGGAAGGGACACACAAGACGTTGAGCGGTGGGGAGGGTGAGGATGTATACACGAAGTATTACACAAGTGTAAGGTCGGTCGATGTTCACCAAGGACGGCCTGTTTGTATAGAGTATATTGGGGGAGATGCATTGTCCTGACTACCAGAATGACATAGATAACTTTTATGTTGCTGAGAGTGGTCATTATGCTCTTTCAGTGCTCTTTCAATTATGAAAGAGAGAGAGAGAGAGAGAGAGAGAGAGAGAGAGAGAGAGAGAGAGAGAGAGAGAGAGAGAGAAGAGAGAGAGAGAGAGAGAGAGAGAGAGAGAGAGAGAGACAGAGAGACAGAGACAGAGAAAGGGGAGAGAGAGAGAGGGAAGGATTAACATAGTAGGGCAGAGAAAGCTGATGAATTCAGAATCCAGTAAGCATAGTATATACTAATGTATTCTACATTAAGCTAATGATAGTCATTTAACTAGTGACCGACCAAAACCACATTCAGGTAGTTAATATATATCGTGTTATGAAACAGCAATGCACATAAGTTTTGGGCAAATAAAGAAACAGTTTATTTATTAACTAAATATATAAGTTGGAGTCAGACAGTAGCCTGTGATGTAGGTAGCCATCTTGGAAGCTTTGAAGAATGAGTGGGCGTAGAATGTCGTGGCAAACCACAATGAGGATTGCAAGCTTTCACTCAAGTTTGGGTGGTACTTGTGTAGGACTCACAGACGTAGCGGGGAAGGATATGACCACAAAGGCAATCGTTGAGTGGAAGACAATCAAATTCTAGACAAGAAATATTTAAGTGGTGGTTGGCGGTGTCTCCTGTAATAGCTTTTAAAAAACTAAAATTACAACGACGTTGAGACTGAATTTTTCGACCTGGTTCACTGATACAAGGCAGGAATTCTATGACCACAGAGAGAGGACCGAAGTGGCTTGGTTATCTTGAGATGATTTCGGGGCTTTTTAGTGTCCCCGCGGCCCGGTCCTCGACCAGGACTCCCCCAGGAAGCAGCCCGTGACAGCTGACTAACACCTAGGTACCTATTTTACTGCTAGGTAACAGGGGCATACGGTGAAAGAAACTCTGCCCATTGTTTCTCGCCGGCGCCTGGGATCGAACCCAGGACCACAGGATCACAAGTCCAGCGTGCTGTCCGCTCGGCCGACCGGCTCCCATCGGTGTCGCAGAGACTTGAAAAACGGACTCTTTTGCAGCAATATTTAAACAACGGTAATCAAATGATGAAGACCAAAAATAGTGGACCAGCTCCGCCATTAAAACGGAACAATGGAATAGGTTCACGATATACGATAAATTTGTCAACAATATCCAGCTCGCCAAGACTCTGCGTTACAAGGTACAATTTAAATCAACCTTCAAGGATAATTATGGACCGCTCGTGAGCGACCAGTTTCCTATCCTCATCATGACCACGAAATACAGAGAGACACCGTGTGGGGCAGAGAATCTATGACCACTGTATCGTCCCTATTACACCTGCACCAAACAAATATCAAACCAATACAATTTACACCATCAAACGCTTCATTATTCAAACACTTCACTATTCAAGCGCTTCATTATTCAAACATGACACTATTAAAACATTACACTATGCAAACATTATACTATTCAACCACTGCACTATAGAAGCACTTCACTATACAAACGCTACACTATACAACACTAAATTATTCAAAAACTACATTATTGGAGCGCTAAATTAGTCAAGCATTACACTATTCAAACACAACACTATACAAATGCTTCACTATTCAAACACAACACTATACAAATGATTCACTATTCAAATGCTACACTATTCAAACACTACACTATTCAAACACCACACTATTCAAACACTACACTATTCAAACCTACACTATTCAAACACCACACTATTCAAACACTACACTATTCAAACACTACACTATTCAAACACTACACTATTCAAACGCTGCACTATTCAAACACAACACTATACAAATGCTTCACTATTCAAACGCTGCACTATTCAAATGCTACACTATTCAAACACTACACTATTCAAACACTACCCTATTCAAACACTACACTATTCAAACACTACACTATTCAAACACTACACTATTCAAACACTACACTATTCAAACACCACACTATTGAAACACTACACTATTCAAACTCCACACTATTCAAACACTACACTATTCAAACACCACACTATTCAAACACTACACTATTCAAACACCACACTATTCAAACACTACTCTATTCAAACACTACACTATTCAAACACTACACTATTCAAACACCACACTATTCAAACACTACACTATTCAAACACTACACTATCAAACACTACCCTATTCAAACACTACCTATTCAAACACTACACTATTCAAACACTACACTATTCAAACACTACACTATTCAAACACCACACTATTCAAACACTACACTATTCAAACACCACACTATTCAAACACTACACTATTCAAACACCACACTATTCAAACACTACACTATTCAAACACCACACTATTCAAACACACTATTCAAACACTACACTATTCAAACACTACACTATTCAAACACCACACTATTCAAACACTACACTATTCAAACACTACACTATTCAAACACTACACTATTCATACACTACACTATTCAAACACCACACTATTCAAACACTACACTATTCAAACACCACACTATTCAAACACTACACTATTCAAACACTACACTATTCAAACACTACACTATTCAAACACCACACAATTCAAACACCACACTATACAAACACCACACTATTCAACACTACACCCTATTCAAACACTACACTATCAAACACTACACTATTCAAACACTACACTATTCAAACACCATACTATTCAAACACTACACTATTCAAACACCACACTATTCAAACACCACACTATTCAACACACACTATTCAAACACCACACTATTCAAACACCACACTATTCAAACACTACACTATTCAAACACCACACTATTCAAACACCACACATTCAACACCACACTATTCAAACACCACACTATTCAAACACCACACGATTCAACACCACACTATTCAACACCACACTATTCAAACACCACACTATTCAAACACTACACTATTCAAACACCACACTATTCAACACTACACTATTCAAACACCACACTATTCAAACACCACACTATTCAAACACTACACTATTCAAACACTACACTATTCAAACACTACACTATTCAAACACCAACTATTCAAACACCACACTATTCAAACACCACACTATTCAAACACCATACTATTCAAACACCACACTATTCAAACACCATACTATTCAAACACTACACTATTCAAACACTACACTATTCAAACACTACACTATTCAAACACTACACTATTCAAACACCACACTATTCAAACACCACACTATTCAAACACCACACTATTCAAACACTACACTATTCAAATACTACACTATTCAAACACTACACTATTCAAACACTACACTATTCAAACACTACACTATTCAAACACCACACTATCAAACACTACACTATTCAAACACCACACTATTCAAACACCACATTATTCAAGCACCACACTATTCAACACTACACTATTCAAACACCACACTATTCAAACACTACACTATTCAAACACTACACTATTCAAACACTACACTATTCAAACACTACACTATTCAAACACTACACTATTCAAACACCATACTATTCAAACACCACACTATTCAAACACCACACTATTCAAACACTACACTATTCAAACACTACACTATTCAAACACCACACTATTCAAACACCACACTATTCAAACACTACACTATTCAAACACCACACTATTCAAACACCACACTATTCAAACACCATACTATTCAAACACCACACTATTCAAACACCATACTATTCAAACACTACACTATTCAAACACTACACTATTCAAACACTACACTATTCAACACTACACTATTCAAACACTACACTATTCAAACACTACACTATTCAAACACCACACTTTTCAAACACTACACTATTCAAACACTACACTATTCAAACACTACACTATTCAAACACCACACTATTCAAACACTACACTATTCAAACACTACACTATTCAAACGTTACTCAACTTAGACAATATTACTACTATAATACTACATGAATCAATATTAAAAAAACAAACACTACTCAAATCCACTTGAGTGAAGCATTAAACAATAAGTCTCGACCCATAAACTCAAAATACCACAGAAGCACAGCACCATACAATCACACGAACACACAGTCACAGCACACAATTACTATTATACCACGTAATCCCTACACCAAACAAACACAAACAACAAATCACAATCAAATATCACTGAATCACAACACCCAGACAATGACAGCACAGCACAATCATAATGCCAAACAATAACAAAACCACACAAACACAACTCTTCCCAAGTCAGCACTACACAATCANTGGACAGGATTGACAAAATTGATGCCCAGATGCTCTCTTTCTCCTCACAAGATGCCTGTCTCTCCCTAAGTTGACGTACTTTCTGAGATGTTCTCCATCCTACAGCAGCCCTAAGTTAAATGTGTATGACACCCTTCTGAGGTCCATGCTTTGAAAGTCCTGAACCTGCCATTGGACAACTCTCAGTGGGAGCAAGCAACCCTTCCTGTAAGACTTGGCGGCCTTGGTGTCCGCACAGCCTCCCAAATGGATCTACCAGCCTTCCTTTCCCCTCCCACGCATCGCACGACCTCGTCAGAGATATCTTACCTGCAAAACCCTGAGAGTTCAGCAGGAATACACGATCCTGCTTTCACTGAATGTTCAATCAGTGGGATGTTCTCGCAGCCCCAGCAACCTTATAGAGCCAACAAAACAACACAAACAGTCCGGCTGGGACCACCCTCTAGTGGAAAAAGTAGCTGATGCTATGCTCAGCGCCGCAACATAGAAGGAGAAAGCCCGCCTCAGAGCAGTGCGTGCCCCCCATGCAGGAGACTTCCTCCTGACAGGAGGAAGTCCTGCATGGACTTCCATGGAATAGAGAACCATGGAATGGTTGGCGAATCGGCCGGGTGTCAGAAAGCAGTTGGATGTCATGCTGAGTCAAATTACACTCTTGTGGATCATCTCGAACAACTCCTGATGTCCTTGAACATTTTGACGAGAGGTGCAGTATTATTGTCTTATTATTGGCGCCTAGATCCAGAATCCCTTCGTGTAGCAGTGGCCCTCCGCCTTGGTGCCCCAATTCACACTGAATACAAGTGTATTTGCAACAGGGTGGAAGCAGACCAATACGGACTGCATGGGTTGCATTGCGGAAGCACAAAGAGCTGGCATGCAAGATACAACGAGGTCAATGACATCATCAAGAGAAGCCTCGTCTCAGCTAAGTGCCCAGCGGAGAGAGAACCTCGCATCCTAGGGGTCCAAAACCCGGATTTCCCCGCACTTCGCCCTGATGGCATCACCATATACTCATGGAAGGAGGGTAGACAGTTGGTGTGAGACTACACATGTGTATCCACCCTGGCTGACACCTATGTACACTTCGGAGCTGATCAAGCAGGTGGGGCAGCCAACCACAGGGAAACAGCAAAATCTCTCAAATACAGGCGACTGGCAGGTCAATACCTCTTTGTTCCCATAGCGTCTGAGACGCATGGCCCCTGGGGCAAGAGTGCCTTGGGATTTCTCAAGGAATTGGGTTCCAAGCTCATTGACGTCACCAGAGACCCAAGGGCTTGCAGTTTTTTGTTTCAGCGCCTCAGTGTGGCGATCCAGAGGGGAAATGCTTGCTGCGTCCTCGGTTCCTGTCCGGAAGCGGAGGAGCTTCAAGAGATCCATAACCTTTAGGCATTTGTCTTGTATGTTTTGTAACCTTTAAATACACAATAAAGCATAAGAAAAAAAAAGGAAGGGGGTGGTAGGAGAAAAGCACACAGAAACTGTATTGGAGGGGACCTACATTCCCTCCAATGCGTTATGTGTGATTTCCTCCGAGGCTATGGGTCCCCCTTCTTCCAGCCAGAGGTGGTACTCCCTTCCATATTATATATATATATATATATATATATATATATATATATATATATATATATATATATATACATATATATATATATATATATATATATATATATATATATATATATATATATATATATATATTGTGACGGTAAAGTGTTGGAGTATGGTGTTCGGCAGTCCTCCAATGGCAGGTGTCAATGCCTGGTCACACAACAAAAAAGAGAGACTGCTTGCCTGTTTGTCTGTGGTAAGGTAAGGGAAGACACGCAAAACACAAAGTAAAATTAATGAAACTTTAATTAATTTAGAAAAGCAAAATATGAATAAAGACAATCTCTTGGCTTAATTGAATTGAAATAATTTAACAAACACAAAAAACAAAAATAAGAATATAGATGAATTACAATAATACAAGGTGCAAATAAAGTCAGGTACTGAGAATACTGGCTATAGCTGCTACCTCCCTTTAGTATACGTCAGCCAGAGCTTAATATACCAGAGAGAGATGTCAACTGTGAGAGCACAACGGATATTCTGAGGAAAGTCTGCTGGGGCGACCCAGACGTTGACTTGGGTAGATGGCGTGCGTGGTGCATGGCAGGTGTGCTGCTGGCGTCACCAGCCAATCCCGAGCCGGCAGGCAGAGAATGGGTAGTTAGCTCGTTGAAGTGTCGCGCTGAGCCGGTGACGGGGGGGTTGAAGGTGGGTATGCAGGGTACGTTTTGCAGGGTAGGGTAGATTGATCTGAGCTCACTTTCTCGTAGCTGTACCAAGACTTCTTACTGGTAGGTGGTTCTGGTGTCAGCCGGTGGATGAGGCTGTAAGTGTCAGCCGACTTCGCACATTTTACGTAATCGGTCTCTTCCTTGTCTGCTAAGTATAAACGGACAGGAGGAGGTACACGCCTCAAGAATTCTTCAACTAGCATGAGGTTGACGAGTTCTACAAAGGTAGAGACATGTGCCGCTTCCAGCCATTTCATAAAATATCTCCGTTTGGTATTGGCAAATTCTAGAAAGGTGGTGGTACTTGCCTTAAGATGATCACGGAATTTCCGTCGGTAGCTTTCGGTGGAGAGAAGGTAGGCGTCCAACACTGCTTGCTTCAGGGTCTGGTAGTCATTCTCAGACGCCAAAGTACTGAGGGTGACTGCAGCTCTACCTGTGAGATGTACTCTGAGAAGGGTAGCCCATTGGTCGGCAGGCCAGCTAAGTTGATTAGCAAGGGTCTCAAAGGTGGTAAAGAACACGTCAATCTCTGACTCTACTAACGGTGGCATTAACTAACTTGCATGGGAGACATTGAAACTTATTGGAAGACTGGCGGTAGCTTGCTGGCGTTGAGCTTGGTGTGTAGTTTCCATCTCTAGTTCTTGTCGACGATATTCGAGTGCACTATCAGCTAGCCGTTTACTGTGCTCACGTTGTAACTCCAGGTCACGTTGTTTGAGGGCCAGCTCTCGTTCCTTGAGGGCGGCCTCTCTCTCCTTGAGCTGGAGCTCTCTTTCTTGCTCCTCTTTCTTGATGGCAGCCTCCCGTTCCTGTTGTTCCTTGAGTAATGCGGCCTCTCGTTCCTTGAGGGCGGCTGCTTCCTTTTGTTGCTCTCGCTCGATCTTGGCAAGTTCAAGTTTAAGTTTCATAGTGGCCAAATCATGTTTATCTGTAATAGTGTAATGTTCGTGAGTGTCAGAGTCTATTACCCCTTCATCTAAAAAGTGATCTAAGAGAATGTTGTATATCTCATTCTTGTTGGCTCCATGGGGAACATCTAGTTGATACTCGTGTGCAAGAGTTTGTAATTCGGTCCTTTTGGCACGACTTACGTTCCCTATTTCACCGCTGGATTAGTACGGAAAGCTTGGAGACAAAACATGGTGAAAATTTAGCAAATAAATATACAAAGAATATACTGTTGTGATATGGTGAATGTCAGAAACAGGACAACGTGGTAACTGGTACCTATCCTGTGAAATCGTTAACAATTAATGTTACTTCATGATGGTAAATGATTAATAAATCAAGATCGCAGGAAATCTTGTACCCGGTACTCACTGTAGGAGAATAAGGGCAAGAAAATCCTACTAATTAAGTGAAACTGAGTTTCTAAAACAAATGAAACATTTAATTGTTCCAAGAGTGAATTAGGTAGTCCAAGAATGTAGGCATACCTTGCCGAGTCTCTATAGGACATAAAGCAAGTTTTTCCCACTGAAATGAAATATGATACTTACAGAATTAGCGAACTTTGTGCTCTGAAAAAAGAAAGCTAATTCCCTACCTAAGTAAATATCATCATCTCTGACCGACGTGTAGGGGTGCGAGTGTCAACTGGTGACGAGAACTGTTGCCGAGGTCCCAACTCGTCAATAAAGTCCGTGCTAGAGGAACTATTGCCCTCTTTATCCTCCTAGAGTCGGATTGCAGAAGATTGGGTGCTATTGACCCGAAGACAAACCCAAGTGCCAGGGTACCAATATGATGATCTGCCGAAAATATGAGAAATATACTAGGGACAAAAGGTGGTAAACACGGGTAATAACACTGAGGGAGAGATGACCAATTAAGAGAATGACTGAGGCCTACAGTCACCACGTAATCCAAAGATGTCTCACACTCACCATATGCTACTCCCGGAATGCACAATACACACAGCACCATATGAATAAGAAAATTGAATATTGAAAATATTGAAAAGCAATGGTATTAAAGCCAAGTAGGCTTACCACAAATTTATGTTCTAGTACCAGTACCTGAGTGAAGCTCCTAGGACAGGCCCCCATGTATGTGACGGTAAAGTGTTGGAGTATGGTGTTCGGCAGTCCCCAATGGCAGGTGTCAATGCCTGGTCACACAACAAAAAAAAGAGACTGCTTGCCTGTTTGTCTGTGGTAAGGTAATTGAAGACATGCAAAGAAAAAATAATGGAACTTTAATTAATTTAGAAAAGCAAAATATGAATAAAGACAATCTCTTGGCATAATTGAATTGAAATAATTTAACAAACACAAAATAACAAAAATAAGAATATAGATGAATTACAATAATACAAGGTGCAAATAAAGTCAGGTGCTGAGAATACTGGCTATACTTGCTACCTCCCTTTAGTATACGTCAGCCAGAGCTTAGTATACCAGAGAGAGATGTCAACTGTGAGAGCACAACGGATATTCTGAGGAAAGTCTGCTGGGGCGACCAAGACGTTGACTTGGGTAGAATGCGTGCGTGGTGCAGGGCAGGTGTGCTGGTGGCTTCACCAGCCAATCCCGAGCAGGCAGGCAGAGAATGGGTAGTTAGCTCGTTGAAGTGTCGCGCTGAGCCGGTGACCGGGGGGGGGGGGTGAAGGTGGGTATGCAGGGTACGTTTTGCTTCCTGGTCAAAACGTTTTGTGCTACTGCTGGACGTATCTTTAATGTAGCATCTTGCACTTGTAGTATTTGACGTATCTTGTATTGGGAAGAGCAGGCTCAATCTCTCTTTAAAGAGATTATCGTCACAATATATATATATATATATATATATATATATATATATATATATATATATATATATATATATATATATATATATATATATATATATATATATATATATATATATATATAATCATTTAATCAGAATTAAAGAATCGAGGCAACTGCAGAAGCACCATACTGACCCCGAGCTCAAAGCGGCAGCTAAGAGCCTTCGTGAGAACAAGGAGATAGTTGTCAGGAGAGGCGACAAGTCGCCAATATACGTCATCCTTAAGAAAGACGAATATCTGGCGAAAATGAACCTCATACTCTCTGACCAATCTAAATTCCAAAGGGTAACGAAGGACACTACAGCCGAATTGAAAGCAAAGGTCGACAAATTTATTGAAACTGTGAATGCCAAGAAATCTGGACTCCACCTGCCAAAGATTATTGGGGAATATAAACCTGGATACGCGTATGGAAATGTCAAGACACATAAGCCTGGACACCCACTTCGGCCAATCATCAGCCAGATACCCACACCCACGTACAGACTGGCGAAACGACTCAACGGCTTACTGAATCCTTATGTCCCTTGGGCGCCTTCAGCCTGAAGTCCCCAAAGGAATTTGTTGACTTAATGCGGGGAACACGGGCCACAGGGATAAGAGCCTCGTTGGACGTAGAATCACTGTTTACCAACGTACCTGTGGATGAAACAATCGGGATGATAGTAGACCGAGTATATCGTGATCCGGCCTGTACACCTCTTGACATACCAGATAATATCCTGAGGAAACTACTCCAAGCTTGTACTAAAGAGGCACCCTTCTTGAGCCCGGATGGGCACATGTACAAGCAAGTACATGGGGTCGCCATGGGTTCTCCCCTAGGTGTCCTGTTTGCGAACTTCTACATGGGTACTATCGAGATAAAAGTCTTAGTCGACTTGAACTTGAAACCGGCCATATACTGCAGGTATGTTGACGACATTTTTACACAGGTACCTGATGTCAGACATCTGCAGGAGCTGAAGGAGGCGTTTGAGCAGAATTCTGTGTTGCGTTTCACTTACGAGATGGAGAAGGATGGGAAGCTGCCCTTTCTAGATGTAACAGTCATGGAAAGGAGCGGAGGTTTCCACACTGCAGTCTACACTAAGGAAACAAACATAGGAATGTGCCTAAATGCCAACAGTGACTGCCCAGACAGGTACAAGAGGAGTGTTGTTAACGCTTATGTCGACCGTGCTCTCAGCCACAGCTCAGAATGGAAGCAAGTCGACGAAGAACTCTGTAGGGTAAGGCAGGTCCTAGTCAACAACGGCTTCTCCAATGGTTTCATTGAAGACATCATAAGAAGGAAAGTGAAACGCCATGCAACCTCTGAAGAGACAACTAATACAACACCTATACCCCCTATTAGACTATTTTACAGGAACTTCTTTTCCACAGCTCATAAAACGGAGGAAAGGGTCCTGAAAGATATTGTTAATAGAAATGTTATCCCTACAGACAAAAATCAGAAGATACAACTGACGATTTACTATAAAACCAAGAAAACGGCCAGCCTACTCATGAGAAACTCTCCAGACACGGAGCAGAACGCTCTAAAAGAGACAAACGTCGTCTATGCCTTCAAATGCCCTCTTGGGGACTGTAAGCCTCAAAAAACTCAGTATATAGGCAAGACAACAACATCTCTTTCCAGGCGTTTAACGATGCATAAGCAACAGGGCTCCATTAAGGAACATATAATCTCTTCCCACAACCAAACCATCACCAGAGAAATCTTAGCAAACAACACAGAAATCATTGATAGATACAGCGACAGCAGGCGGCTTGACATCTGCGAGGCACTACACATCAAGAAGTCAACACCAGCAATCAACAGCCAATTAACGCACAACTATATTCTACCCACTTCAAGACTCCGCTCCAATATAGAAGCATCAAGAAATATGGGCCAATAGGCCTTCTGCAGTTACAAATCTATACCCATTGTTCCGTGTTCTGTGTTTTGTTGAAAGTTTGTTTTTCACCCCACTATTGTATTACATCACCTCACCCAAATGCAGGTATAAGAGCCAATGCTGTTCAGTCATAAGTTGTGTGTGGATAAACTAAAGTCTTTGAAAATGTAATAAGTTTTACGAAACGCGCTCAAGTGTCGCGTCAGACTAGAAATAAAAATGAATTTTGGAGAATTGATTTTTCATTTACCGTCAACAGTAAAAAGAAACATAAGGAAGATCGAGAAAATTCGTGTTAGAATTATTAATCTTACTTTTTCGGTCATATTTAATAATATATATATATATATATATATATATATATATATATATATATATATATATATATATATATATATATATATATATATATATATATATTATATATATATAATATATATTATATATATATAATATATATAATATATAACTGAAAAACTCCACACCCAGAAGTTGTATCTAGTCCTGGGGACTATTCAGGCTTGTTCGCATATATATATATATATATATATATATATATAACTTAAGAACACTTTCCCACCAGGAGACTCGAACCCTAGCCAGCACAGAAGCCTTCCAGCAAGTGGCATAACAGGTAGCATCTTAACCCACTGCACCACGCTCAGACCCTTAAAAGATATGGTAATTTCGGGGTATTTTAACACTCCAAAGGCTACCACCTCCCAAGAGCACTAGAGCAAGTGAGGGGTCAATTTATGTTTTTTCATCAAGTCCCTGTTAATATGGGTAGACACTGTGTCTATGCTTAATGCCCAACTTGCCTAAACACGCAAGAGAAGTTATTCAACTTAAGAACACTTTCCCACCAGGAGACTCGAACCCTAGCCAGCACAGAAGCCTTCCAACAACTGGCATAACAGGTAACGCCTTAATCACTGCACCACGCTCAGACCCTTAAAAGAGATGGTAATTTCGGGGTATTTCAACACTCCAAAGACTACCACCTCCCAAGAGCACTAGAGCAAGTGAGGGGTCAAATTTACGTTTTTTCATCAAGTCCCTGTTTAATATGGGAAGACACTGTGTCTATGCTTAATGCCAAACTTGCCTAAACACGCAAGAGAAGTTATTCAACTTAGGAACACTTTCCCACCAAGAGACTCGAACCCTAGCCAGCACAGAAGCCTTCCAGTAACTGGCATAACAGGTAACGCCTTAACCCACTGCACATGCTCAGACCCTTAAAAGAGATGGTAACTTCGGGGTATTTCAGCACTCTAAAGACTACCACCTCCCAAGAGCACTAGAGCAAGTGAGGGGTCAAATTTACGTTTTTTCATCAAGTCCCTGTTTAATATGGGAAGACACTGTGTCTATGCTTAATGCCAAACTTGCCTAAACACGCAAGAGAAGTTATTCAACTTAGGAACACTTTCCCCCAGGAGACTCGAACCTAGCCAGCACAGAAGCCTTCCAGTAACTGGCATAACAGGTAACGCCTTAACCCACTGCACCATGCTCAGACCCTTAAAAGAGATGGTAATTTCGGGGTATTTCAGCACTCAAAGACTACCACCTCCCAAGAGCACTAGAGCAAGTGAGGGGTCAAATTTACGTTTTTTTCATCAAGTCCCTGTTTAATATGGGAAGACACTGTGTCTATGCTTAATACCCAACTTGCCTAAACTCGCAAGAGAAGTTATTCAACTTAAGAACACTTTCCCACCAGGAGACTCGAACCCTAGCCAGCACAGAAGCCTTCCAGCAACTGGCATAACAGGAAATGCCTTAACCCACTTCACCACGCTTAGACCCTTAAATGATATGGTAATTTCGGGGTATTTCAACACTCCATAGGCTACCACCTCCCAAGAGCACTAGAGCAAGTGAGGGGTCAATTTATGTTTTTTCATCAAGTCCCTGTTTAATATGGGAAGACACTGTGTCTATGCTTAATGCCCAACTTGCCTAAACATGCAAGAGAAGTTATTTCGCCGCAGGCTGGTAGGAATCACTAGTTGTTCACTGTTTGCCCAATCGTCCTCGTCCTTCAGTTTACTGGGTCTATACCTGCAATAGAGTAATTCGTTCTCCAAGAAGAACCCACGAACACTGTCGGATTGGGTCTCAGCCTGAAAGAATAATGGTGTCAAGGTAAGATCTTCTCTCTGTAACTTACGGAACTCCAAAGCGGTCAGATTAGGGGGTAGTTTCGAAGGGTCTTGAGGGACAGCGGTAGAAGTAGAGTCAGCTGGCTGTGGTCGTGCAGCTTGAGCACGGGTGGTCACCATAACAGGAGGAGAAACTTCATCACTCTCTTGAACCTTTGCTGGAACATGCTCAAAAATCGGGTTATCCAAAACAGAGTTGCTCACCTGGGATATGTCCTTGACGATCAAGTTGGTCGGTTGTTGGTCTTCTGCCAAGTCGTTGCCTAGGAGAAGTTGCACTCCAGGCATGGGAAAAGGCTTTTCCCTGACGGCGAGTTGGACTTCACCGGTCACGAAGGGACAATCCAGGTGGACTCTGGCGAGAGGATAAGGAGTAGTAGCAGTAAGGTCAGTGATGAATACAGTCTCTCCTGTGTAGGCGACGTTGGGCACAGCTGATTTCAAGACGATCGATTGTAGAGCCGCTGTGTCCCTTAAGATCTTAAGTCAGAAACGTCCCTCTGAATCTGAACCGTGGGTAGAGATAGTTCCTGGATATAGATGTTTGCTAAAGAGAGACAGATCATTAACATGAACCTTAATATTCATTACAGGCTTACCGGACTTAGGGGGAGTAGGTTTAGGCTTAGTGTATTCTGTGTTACCTTTTGATTGGGACTTACAACATTTTTCTATGGTATGTCCATAGAGTCGACAATACCTACAGTACAGTTGAGAGGTACCTTGATCTGGGCTCACTTTCTCGTAGCTGTACCAAGACTTCTTACTGGTAGGTTGTTCTGGTGTCAGCCGGTGGATGAGGCTGTAAGTGTCAGCTGATTTCGCGCATTTCACCAAATCGGTCTCTTCTTTGTCTGCTAAGTATAGGCGGACAGGAGGAGGTACACGCCTCAAGAATTCTTCAACCAACATGAGGTTGACAAGCTCTGGAAAAGTAGAGACATGTGCTGCCTCCAACCATTTCATGAAATATCTCCGTTTGGTGTTAGCAAATTCTAAGAAGGTGGTGGTACTTGCCTTTACGTAGTCACGGAACTTTCGTCGGTAGCTTTCGGTGGAGAGAAGGTAGGCGTCCAACACAGCTTGTTTCAGGGTTGTGTAGTCGTTTTCCGATGCCAAAGTGCTGAGTGTGACTGCTGCTCTACCTGTTAAATGTACTCGGAGAAGGGTAGCCCATTGGTCGTCAGGCCAACTAAGTTGATTAGCAAGGGTCTCAAAAGTAGTGAAGAAAACATCAACCTCCGTTTCTATGAACGGGGGCATTAACTTACTTGCATGGGAGATATTGAAAATTGGAGGAAGACTAGCTGCCGCTTGTTGGAGTTGAGCTTGGTGTATAGCGTCCATCGTGAGTTCTCTGTTACGACAGTCTAGAGCTGTTTCTGCCTGCCGTTTGTCGTGGTCGCGTTGCATTTCTATGCTTGAGGACATCAGATTTTCATTTTATGGCAAATATCAGTAATCACACCGGCTCCCAAACATAAGCAAAGGAAATTTAAAAAAGGCGAAGAATTTACAGACATTCTTCTCACTTGAATCTCAGATTTATGTAATTATATGTCCGAAAGTTCTGACATTCTTTTCCTCCTCTTTAGGAGCCGGTCGGCTGAGTGCACAGCACACTGGACGTGTGATTCTGTGATCCCGGGTTCGATCCCGGCCGCCGGCGAGAAACAATGGGCAGAGTTTCTTTCACCCTATGCCCCGGTTACCTAGCAATAAAATAGGTACCTGGGTGTTAGTCAGCTGTCACGGGCTGCTTCCTGGGGGTGGAGGCCTGGTCGAGGACCGGGCCGTGGGGACACTAAAGCCCTGAAATCATCTCAAGATAACCTCCCCGTTCAGCTCGTTGATACCGTGAGGTGGGCTTAGTGGGCGACTGCCGGAGTGTGATGCTCCACGGGGCAGTCCTATGTCCTTTTGTAGCCTTGTGCTCCTGCCGCTGTCCTCTCAAATTTTGCTGAACGACTTTTCCTTTTCCTTCTGTTCGTTTTTCTCTCTCCCCTCTTCTCCTATCTACTTGTCGTTTCCTGCTGACCTTTTGCTTGTTTTGGTTATTCCTTTGGACTTCTTCTATTTTGACACCCGGGTGCTTGAGGAGGCATACTCTTGCACCCGTAGAACTGTAGTACCCAACGTCAAGAGCGAGGGGAACCTTTTATTGTCAATCTCCCTTTCGTCACTGAACCCGATCTCGATGGACTGCCGGTTCTTAAGGTGGCGTTTGTGGGGTGTATACTCACGACGCACCCCTAGGAGGCCCTGGCAAGATCGGCGATAGCTTCTTGTTGGGTGTCCTGCCTCTAATTGTGGCTCCATGGTGGGTGTGGGATCACATTCATGAATGAATGTTTCTTTTTCGTACCTATGTTGTGTTCTGTTCCTCCTTTACCTTCTCAGGCTCGTGGGGTGGGCGACCAAGCCCCAGAATCGGTCCGTGTTGGAAGACCGGGCTCTGTAGCCTCCGCTGCATTGGGCAGGATAATGCCTCTCGCCAAGGCATTATCCTGCCTTGGCGAAACCCCTATTCGGGTCTCAAAGAACGCTCAGTTGAATGCCAGTGTTGGCACTATTCTCCTCCCGCCCCATGTTGCGACTGGTGTTCAGAATCTGCAGGACTGCCACGATGATATTCGGCATATCCTCGATGCCCAGGGCCATTCTGTTCTTGAGGTGGACATGTTTACTCATCCCCCTCGTGGTCGTCGCCGTCAGCCCCTTCGGGTTGTGAAGATAACCTTTGATGGTAGGACCCTTCCACCCTTTGTCATTCTTGCTGGTGCCAGGTGCTCTGTCCAGGAGTACATTCCTTCTCCTAGGCTCTGTAACAAGTGCTGGAGGTTTGGGCTTGGTGCCCTCCGCTGCTCTGGGACTCTCTCTGTCCTTTGTGTGGGGGCGAAGGTCACTCTAAGTTGGAGTGCACTTCTCCGCAGGTCCGCTGCCCAACTGCGGTGAGGCCATCCTACCTTCTCCCGTGCGTGTATTCATTACAAGTTTGAGGCAGCCGTCCTAACCTTGAAGCACCAGGAGCGTTTATCTTTTNCCATCACATATAATGGGGGCCTGCCGGAGCTTCACTCAGGTATTGGTAATTGTGGTAAGCATACTGGCTCTCATTTCCCTTGCTTCCATTATTTACATTAATCATTCTTTATTTATATGGTGCTGTGTATATTGTACATTACGGGAATAGCATATGGTGAGAGTGAGACAACTTTGGATTACGTGGTGACTGTAGGCCGCAGTCATACTCTTAATTGGTCGTCTCCCCCTTCCGTGTTATCCTCCGTGTTTAACATCTTTGTCCCCAGATATTTCTCACTTTTTGACAGATTATCACATAGGTACCCTGGTACTGTGGTCTGTCTCCGGGTCAATAGCACCCAAGTCCTGCAATCCGACTCTAGGAGGAAAGAGGGCTTTAGATCCTCTAGCACGAACTATTATTGGCGAATTGGGACCTCGCCGATAGTTCTCGTCACCAGTTGACACTCGCACCCCTACTCGTCGGTCAGACTGATGGTATTTACCTAAGGTAGGGAATTGGCGTTCTTTCTTTTGAGCACAAAGTTCGCTAATTCTGTAAATACCATATTCAATTTCAGTGGGTACCATTGCTTATGTTCTATAGTGACTTGGCAAGGTATGACTACATTTTTTGGACTACCTCATTTATTTTGAAGCCATTTAGTGTTTCACTTGTATTTTAAACTCAGTTTTCACTAATTAGTAGGATTTTCTTGCCTTTATCCTCCCATAGTGAGTACCAGGTACAAGATTTCCTGCGACCTTATTCATTTACCATCTTGAATTAACTTTAATTATTAATAATTCCCCACAGGATAGGTATCAGTTGCCACGTTTCCTGTTTCTGACATTCACCATATTCTCACTATATATTCGTATCTCCTATATTTGCTATATTTTCACAATGTTCCGCCTACAAGCATTCAAAACAGATCCAGAAGGTGAAATAGGGACCTTACGTCACGCTAAGAGGGTCGATTTGTTAACTCTTGCACATGAGTATCACTTGGAAGTTCCTGATGGAGCCAACAAATTTGCCATTAATAATATGATACTGGATCACCTTGCTGATGAAGGTATTATAGATTCTTCTACTCATGAACAGTACATTATTTCAGATAAGGATGACTTGAGAGCGATAAAGCTCAAATTGGAACTTGCCAAGATCGAGCTACAGCAACAACAGGAAGCAGCTGCAATCAGAGAACGTGAAGCTGCCCTCAGAAGGAAGAAGCTGCCTCAGAAGGAAGAAAGCTGCCCTCAAAAAGGAAGAACAAGAAAGAGAAATCCGCCTCAAGGAAAGGGAGGCCGCACTGAAGAAAGAAGAAAGTGAAAGAGAGGCCGCACTGAGGAAAGAAGAAAGTGAACGTGAGTTGGCCTTATACCAACAGCGACTCGAGATACAACGTGACCACGACAAACGACAGGCAGAAGCAATGCTAAACTGTCGTGACCGAGAACTCGCGAGGGACGCTGCACACCAAGCTCAACTCCAACAAGCGGCAGCTAGTCTTCCTCCCAGTTTCAATATCTCCCATGCAAGTAAGTTAATGCCCCCGTTCCTCGAAACGGAGGTTGATGTGTTCTTTACCACTTTTGAGACCCTTGCTGTTCAACTTAATTGGCCTGACGACCAATGGGCTACCCTTCTCAGAGTACATTTAACAGGTAGAGCAGCAGTCACACTCAGCACTTGGCTTCGGAAAACGACTACACCACCCTGAAACAAGCTGTGTTGGACGCCTACCTTCTCTCCACCGAAAGCTATCGACGAAAGTTTCGTGACTACGTCAAGGCAAGTACCACCACCTTCTTAGAATTTGCTAACACCAAACGAAGATATTTCATGAAATGGCTGGAGGCAGCACATGTCTCTACTTTTTCAGAACTTGTCAACCTCATACTGGTTGAAGATTTTTGAGACGTGTACCTCCTCCTGTCCGCCTATACTTAGCAGACAAGGAAGAGACGGAGTTAGTGAAGTGTGCGAAGTCAGCTGACACTTACAGCCTCATCCACCGGCTGACTCCAGAACCTACCAGCAAGAAGTCTTGGTACAGTTACGAGAAAGCGAGCCCAGATCAAGGTACCTCTCAACTGTACTGCAGGTATTGTCGATTATATGGACACACCATTGACAAATGTGGTAAGTCCCAATCTAAAGGTAACGTCGAACCCCCTAAGTCTAAACCTACTCACCCTAAGTCCGGTAAGCCTGTAATGAATGTTGGTGTTCATGCTAATGATCTCTCTCTCTTTACCAAGCATCTATATCCAGGAACTATCTCTACCCACGGTTCAGATTCAGAGGGACGTTTCGGACTTAAGATCCTACGGGACACAGCGGCTCTACAATCGATCGTCTTGAAATCGGCTGTGCCCAACGTCGCCTACACAGGAGAGACTGTGTTCATCACTGACCTTACTGCTACAACTCCTTATCCCTTGCCAGAGTTTACCTAGATTGTCCCTTCGTGACCGGTGAAGTCCAAGTCGCCGTCAGGGAAAAGCCTTTTCCCATGCCTGGAGTGCAACTTCTCCTGGGCAACGACTTGGCAGAAGACCAACAACCAAACAACCTGATCGTCAAGGACATATCCGAGGTAAGCAACTCTGTGGTGGATAACCCGATTTTTGAACATTTCCAGTAAAGGTTCAAGAGAGTGATGAAGGTTCTCCTCCTGTTATGGTGACCACCCGTGCTCAAGCTGCACGTCCACAGCCAGCCGACTCTACTGCTACCGCTGTCCCTCAGGACCCTTCGAAACTACCCCCTAACCTGACCGCGGTGGAGTTCCGTAAGTTACAGAGAGATGATCTTACATTGACACCATTATTCTTTCAGGCTGAAACCCAATCCGACAGTGTTCCTGGGTTCTTTATGGAGAACGAAATACTCTATCGCAGGTATAGACCCAGTAAACTGAAGGACGAGGACGATTGGGCAACGTTGAACAACTAGTGATTCCTACCAGCCTGCGGCCCACGATTCTACACCTGGCCCACGGCGCTTTGTCACACTATGGGTTCAACAAGACTTACCATGGAATTCGACAAGACTACTACTGGCCAGGTATGGTAAACGACGTCAAATCTCATGTCAAATTATGCCACGTGTGTCAGTTAGCCGGGAAACCGAACGTTTCCATTCCCAGAGCACCACTGATACCCATCCAGGTGCCTGAGGAACCGTTCCACAAGCTCATTATCGACTGCGTTGGTCCTTTGCCTCGGACCAGTGCAGGCAACGCATATATCTTAACCATCCTGTGTCCTACCACCAGATTTCCGATAGCAGTTCCAGTGAAAAATATTACAGCTGCTACAGTGGTGAAGAATCTACTGAAAATCTTCACCCAGTATGGATTTCCGAGGGAGATTCAGAGCGACTGTGGCACCAACTTCACCAGTGATCTCTTCAAACGGACTCTGGAGGAGTTCAACATCAAACAGGTACTGTCCAGCCCCTATCATCCTGCTTCACAGGGTTCTCTCGAGCGTAGTCATCAAACCATCAAGGCACTCTTAAAAAAGTTCTGTAATGAGACCTCAAAGGATTGGGATAGGCAAATTGATCTCATCATGTGTATTTTCAGAAGTCTTCCCAACGAGTCACTAGGAGTATCTCCTTATGAGATGCTCTACGGACGTAAGTGCCGTACACCTCTCAAGGCTTTCAAGGATTCTCTACGTGATGACACCTTCAGTGAGCATCAGAATGTGCCCCAGTATCTTCAAAATCTCCGACACATTCTAGAGAGGGTCCATTCCTTTGCCAGCAACAACCTACAGAAAGCCCAGGAGAGGATGAAGACTCGTTACGACCAGCACTGTAAAGTAAGGAAGTTTACACCAGGAGACTTAGTGCTTGCCTATTTCCCTATCCCAGGTTCTCCTTTACAGAACAGGTTCTCAGGACCCTACCGTGTTAAGGAGTGCCGGAACAACTTCAACTACGTTCTCGAGACCCCCGATAGGCGGCGGAAGACCCAGCTGTGCCACATTAATTTACTCAAGCCCTACCATGGGGTTCCTCCCACTGTGTTAACCAATTTCACCTCATTTACAGGTCCATACAGCCACAGTGAGACCTTCCCTGCTTCTCCTTCCGAGAGCACTGACACTGAGACAGCGCTCTCTAACTCAGAAATCCTTACTAACCTTCAACATCATTTTCAGGACGATAATAGTGCTCCACTAATCAAACTCGTCAGAGAACATCAAGAGTTGTTTCGAGATGATCCCCAAGAGTGTACTGTAACTCAGCACGACATCCAACTGCTACCTGACACCCAGCCGATTCGCCAACCGTTCTACCGAATCAGCCCGAGCAAAACGGAAGTCATGCGGGCTGAGGTACAGTATCTCTTGGACCATGGACTGGCTACCCCCTGTGAGTCCCCCTGGGCCTCACCATGCATCCTGGTACCCAAACCTCACGGCAAAATCCGTCTGTGTACGGATTATAGGAAGTTGAACCAGGTCACAGTGAAGGACGCCTACCCAATACCCAGGATAGACGACATTTTGGATGCCATTGGTAATGCCCGCTACCTGTCTCAGGTAGACTTACTAAAGGGCTACTACCAGGTGAGTTTAACGGAGCGAGCTAAGGTACTGTCCGCCTTTATAACCCCGTTTGGTCTCTACAGGTACAATCGCCTTCCCTTTGGACTCTGCAATGCCCCAGCCACCTTTCAGAGAGCTGTCAACCGCGTCATCCAGGGCTTGGACAACACCTACGCCTATTTGGACGACATCGTGGTAGCATCCAACACCTGGAGCGAACACCTGCTCCAGCTACAACGATTGTTCTACAAGCTCCTGAAAGCCGGCCTCACCATCAATCTGGGCAAGTCCACCTTCGCGAAAGGTAAAGTGCGGTACCTGGGTCATGTTATAGGGAGTGGCAGCCTGGCTCCGTTAAACATTCACATTCAAGCAATCCAACAGTATCCACAGCCTACTACCAGGAAGCAGCTCCTGCGCTTCCTTGGTCTTGCTTCCTATTACCGTAGGTTTGTGAAGAATTTTAGCACTGTTGCAACCCCATTAATCACCTTAACCAGTCCCAAGCAACGGTATAATTGGACCAGAGAGCAAACCGTTGCATTCGAACAACTCAAATTCCTCCTCTGTTCTAATCCCATTCTCGCCTCACCAGATATCAAGAAGCCTTTCATCCTCCATGTCGACGCCAGTGGTACCGGCATCGGAAGTGTCTTAATGCAGCAGCGAGGCGAGGAGGTTCTACCTGTCAGCTACTACAGTTGCAAGTTGAAGCCTCATCAGAAGAACTACAGTACTATAGAGAAGGAACTCCTGTCCATCGTCCTGAGCTTACAACACTTTGCACCATATCTGCACGGTGCTAGGTCCACTACCATCTATTCGGACCACAACCCTCTGAGATTCTTACATCAAGCCCAATTTAATAACCAACGTCTGCTGCGATGGGCTTTATATCTTCAAGGCTTCAATTTAAAGATCTGCTACATCAAGGGGCCTGATAACATCATCGCTGACGCCCTCTCCAGAGTGCATGAGGTAGAGGCAGCTCCACCTCCCACTCTACCTCCAGTGAACATGACTCACCCGAAACAGCAGGCTTCGGGGGAGAGTTGTGACGATAATCTCTTATCAGAGATTTAGCCTGCTATTTCTTATTTCATCACGTCCTCAACAATATACAAGATACGTTTTGTAGTGGCTAAACGTATATATCAAGACAGCCACACGCACCAGCAACTCCCTCCTCCCCCCACTCCAGCACCTGCTGTACACCTGGTCGACACGCCGAACCCTTCAACTGCCTAACTAGCGACTTACGGCCATCCAGCTTTCTCATTGGCCGCCAACCAACACGCCACTCCGGTTCCTCGCCAATCACAAGTCATCGCCAGTTATTGTTGGAGTCCCTTGCGTTTCTGCCAGCCAGAATATCGTGTGCTCTCATACTATGAACACCTAAGTGACTCACCTTGTGTGGTCAAATAGAGGTTTATAGATAGTGCATATATTCCAGCATTCATATTTTATTTACCTTTGTATGTCAATTCTCCTCCCCGTTAACGTAATCTATTTTCATGTTTGTTTATTTTTTCCACTTGACATTTTTACCATTAAGCCAAGATTTTGCATTTATTTCAATTTGTGTTTTTTATTGTTATTAAAATACATTGTTTATTATTGTGTTTTATGTTTCTTACCTTACCACAGATTACCAAACACGCAGTCATTCTTTTTTTTTCTCTTTTCTTTTTTTTAATATTTAATATGTGGCCCAGCACTGACACCTGCTAGTTGGAAGACTGCCGGCCACCATTTCCAACTCATTACCGTCACAATATACACATAGAATAGGGGTGGTAGGAGAAGAAAATATCAAAGTGTTCAGTGAGGATCCACAAGGTCTTCTCTGAGTACTCTTTATTTTCTTCTCCGAGGCTATGGTCCCTACACTTGCACCAGAGGTGGTACCCCTTCTCTCTAAAAAAAAAAAATATATATATATATGTATATACATATAAATATATATATATTATATATATATATATGTTATTTATATATAAATATATTATTAATTTTGTATTACTTGATTTATTATCCGAAACGTACCCAAGGCAATAATCTCTGAGTTTCCGATGTGAGGTTCTATTTTTAGTTCATGCGTTTAATTCACAAACTTTTTTCATTACTATAAGAATTGGTCACGTAATTACCACACAGTTGCTTAAACTTGGCAAATGTGTTATTGACTTGCGTATAAGGCGTCACATATAGGACGTTAGCTCCGTCCAGAGGGGTCAGAAACACTTTAGTATTTTTTTTTTACTTTATTTTATTTATATATACAGGATTTCTTAGATACAGCGACTAGCACGCATAGCGTTTCGGGCAGGTCCTTAATCCTAATTTTTAATAGAATACTAACCGCGAAATTGTTTAACAACCAGGTAGCCATTCACTGCTGGGTGAACCGAGGCTACAGTTAAGGATTGGCGCCCAGTTAACCCTCCCCGGCCAGGATACGAACCCAGGCCAAAGCGTTTCTGCACCACTGTGCTATGGAGACTCATTCTGTCCTCTTCCCATGAACCTATTCATTATAAGAACTTTTTTTTCTCTTAGACACTATACGGTCTAACTTATTTCGTTTGTAAATTTCACTAAAGTAAGCAAGGAATAAAAGCTGTAAAATATAAAGCGATATTTCTAAAAAAAGTGTTGATCTTACTGATGTGCCAATCAATACCATTAGTTTAATTAACACAATCCACAATCTCCAGTGAGAAAATGTGACTAGTGAGATTTATCATCAAATAAGGAATAAATCATGGAACTTAATGACCTTACACGGATGATCTGCTGTCTTTCAACAATTCGTACACAAATCACTTAATGTATCAAATATTTAATTTTAACTCTTAGCCTCGTTTAACTAAGCTCCAGGTTCTTATGTAATGCGTACTTACGAAGGAACAAACAGTTCCGAAACAAGTACGTATTTGATTGAATGCAGTGCAATCCGACTCTTATGCCATTGCAGAGAAGTTTATTATTTCCTTCAGGAAGAATTTTAACCTTTAACGGTTTACCTGGAGTTTATCTGGATAGGTTCCAGGAGTTCTCAAGTTCACTAAGCCCGGCCTGGGTCCAGGCTAGACTTGGGATAATTTGACCAAACAGGCCGTTGCTTGGAGCGGCCCGCAGGTTGGTCCGGCACTTCTTGCAGGAACTTGTTTAATTGCTTCATGATGAAGTCCACCATTGTTCCGGAAATAATTATGTTAACCTGGAGGGTAGTGAACAGACATGGCCCTGTGATATCTACATAATGCTCTCTGACTGAGTCCATAGCACCTTCTCTTGTTGGTTTGTTCTGCATGTTCTTCCGTATCGTTCGTTACAGCGAGTTATTTTAATTGGTAAATTTGGGACCTGGACTTTATTATTTTCCATTTGTATATTTCTTGAAGGAGTACCCAGCATTCACCGGGTTTGTCTCCAACGTGTCCATATATCTATACATCCATCTATGGATCTACCCACAAATCCATCCTTCCACCTATCTATCTATCTTTCCGTTTATCTATATATCTATCTTTTGCTCCATTCAGCTATTTATAATTTATCTCTTCATCCGGAAGCCGGTCGGCCGAGCGGACAGCACGCTGGACTTGTGATCCTGTGGTCCTGGGTTCGATCCCAGGCGCCGGCGAGAAACAATGGGCAGAGTTTCTTTCACCCTATGCCCCTGTTACCTAGCAGTAAAATAGGTACCTGGGTGTTGGTCAGCTGTCACGGGCTGCTTCCTGGGGTGGAGGCCTGGTCGAGGACCGGGCCGCGGGGACACTAAAAAGCCCCGAAATCATCTCAAGATGACCTCATCTATTCATCCATATATCCATCTATTTATCCAAAACCTATATTACTGGTACTTTACATTTGTTACGGTCACTGGACCAGTAACTGGGTCCTTTATGTTATACCCTTTTTCTTTGTATCCGACCCCAAGTCGGTGGTACGCTTTCAAAAACTGGCTGTATGGTGCAATGAATAAATTAGGTGGGATAAACAAGACACTTTCTGTCACCAATATATTTACACTTGTACCTTTAAAATATAATAGATTATTACTATACTTATTTACAGCAGTGTCGCTTTCACACAGGACACAAAGTGCACACATGCAGTGTTTGTTAACCCCAGTGTTTCCACCGCCCAGTACCTCCTCCACTCATACTGGGAATCATTGGCGAGTTCACCTTTTACGTGGGCCAGTCCACCAACACAGTATCACGAGGTGCCTGTACTCTACCATCACTCTCCAGTCACTTGTTGGCAGAGGACTTCAGCCACATACTGATCGGGGTCACAAACTAACACATACAGGGGTAGCTAACACCTGGCAGAAGCCTCTGTCGACCGACTAGCAGCACTTCACAACAGGCACCTCACCGTCGTCCGTTACTCTTATAACCCAATTCCCGGGTACGCCGATCGTTACCAACACTACGTTATATAGCAGCTAACACAATGCGTAGATCGACAGCGGCTTACTCAGTCTTCTTCTAAAACCAGGCAGAGAGTACGTGGACTGCCAAAGGTAAACTGCTCTTCTCAGTATGACTGCCTCCACACATCACCTCTGTGGACATGAAACGTCATCAGTTAACAGGACGGTACACTGGGGGAAACCAAGGAGATAACACTCATTGGGGAGTTGACATTATGCTCCATAGCACAATCTAGGTGGCGCTGAGCTTGATACTCTCATCACCATAGGTCATCAACAATGACCTCTCTGTCTGACCAAGGCAGTAAACCAGAGCCATTTACCTCTGTCACGCCAACACCAACAGAGTTTCTCTCACCCCTATGCCCCTGTTACCTAGCAGTAAAATAGGTACCTGGGTGTTAGTCAGCTGTCACTGGCTGCTTCCTGGGGGTGGAGGCCTGGTCGAGGACCGGGCCGCGGGGACACTGAAGCCCCGAAATCATCTCAAGATAACCTCAAGATAACCATCTTGCAATCTCAGTGTAAAAGCGGGGAACGGGAGGGGGTAGGAATAAATAGAAAACATGGAACTAATGGATGGAAGGAGTTTTTTTATTATTATTTTTTACCACAAACGTGGCCACACAATTACAATACTAACCAGTATATATACATTTTCTTCTGTCCTCCAGTGACAGGGTGAGAGATTTGTCAAACATACAGTTCAGGGATTTATTGAACAATCTACCACAGAAGGTGATTGTAGTGCTTTTAAAATGCTAGGCTAAGCTACATACGTAAATACATAGATGCACAGCTTTATGTATGCTACATAAAGTGTTCGATGTGTCTTTTACATAGTGTCATTAATGTGCATTTACAAAGGCGAAACGTAACTCTGATCAGCTTCCACATATACTTTATACACATACATACACACATACATACACACACATATACATACATTCATACATATATACACACCCATACATTTGTCTCTTTTACTCTGACAGGGTGAGATAGCTGACAGAGAATCTAGTGTGCAATTAAGAACTTAACCACTGAAGGTGATTAAGATGCTTTTACAAGCTCAGGTTATATAGTTACATCACATACATACATTGTATAATTGATACATTACATGGTCAATCTAGGGTACAAGTCCAATATATCATCAAGTGTTCCAGTACTCATATAGTAGTTACAGAGTTCAGCATGCCTCAGCCCAGGAGGGCGAAAGTCAGTCAATATGCGATATTCTACAATATAATGTTCAAGTGAGTGCATATTTTCTCTTTCACAAAGTTGACACATTGTGTACTCGACATACGGGGTTTGAGAAAGCTGCCACATACTGTACGTCTATATCCCAGGCGTATTCTGGCAACTATAACATCACATTGCCGAGTTCGTGCTCTATTAGTCCCATATGTGAATGTTTCCTCACGATATTTATCATAATATTTAATGCTATAACATTCATGTCTTTGTGAATTTGTTAGGTCGGTGAGATTTTCATTAGATATTTGTTTAAGTATTCTCTTTGTCACTGCTAATGAAACACCCATGTCAATTTCTACTACTGGCATTCTACAGGCTGTCTTTGCAAGCATATCAACAGTGTCATGTCTTGAGATGCCAACATGTGATGGTACCCATGGGAATTTAACTTCAAATTTGTTTTCCTTAGCAGCTAAAACATTCATTCGAATATCACTGGCTATTTTCTGGGAGTTACTACTATTTGCGTTCAGTGCCAGGAGTGCACTCAGTAAGGGACCAATTAGGGAGAGATAAGTTAGAGAGGACAGAGGAAGGCAGGAGGGAGAGAGGAGGAATGATATTTAGTGGAAAGATAAAGTTGAGAAAGAATTAGGGATGAAAAGAACGGATTATAAGATAATATTAAAGATGAGATGAAAGGATTAGTAGGAAAGAAAGAGAAGAGAGTAGAGCTGCCACCATCCATTTAAAATAGATTTTTAGGAAAGAAATGGAACTCGTCTCTTAAACCACAGTTGATGATAACTTCCAATAACATTAAACAAAATAGAAAATAATACCTCTAAGTTCTTAGGATAATATTCACAGACTTTTAAACTAGGAAGTTGATATTTATTTTCGCAGTCATTTAATATTCAACTTTACATGCCCACTTAACATTGATTAAATTCTACAATGGAGTAAAGTCACCGAACCAGAAGTCGAGAACCCAATATGGTTGACTGCTCTTGGAGTTTCACAAAACACATAATCATGTAACACAGAGTATATTACCTCACAAACACCCACCAAGTTCAATATCCTAATCGGATGAACTTTCTGGGCGACCACAACTCGTACGGTTTGAAGACTCAGCTCACACTGCCTTGCCTGGAGACTCAGCTCACTCTGTGTCCACACAATCTTTACTCCGGCTCTAAGGACTCTCATTGTCCTCAATCCTTACTCTGTGTCCTTGCACCATTTTCTGACCTCTTCCTCGTGTTGTTGTTTTAGATTCATCTACTAAGAACAAAAAGTTCAAATTAGCACGGGCTATGATGAGCCCATAGTTGACTTACCTGTCATAGGAGCGGGGATGTATGTGCTCTTTCTCAGATTGATTGATTGATAACTTATCATTATCAATCAATCAATCAATCAAGCCACCTCAAAGGAGGCACGGCATTAATAGCCCGTAAGTGGTGGCAGTTTGAAGCCAGTACCAGTAGCTGGTACTGTAGATCTGTGGATGAATGGGGTCTGTAAAGTGGGACTGTTGGACGAATAGTCTGGAGAGGAAGCTTTGGCGTCGCAGATAGTATAGGCAGAGCTCAACCCAGCAAGGGCGAGGATTGTTGGATAGATGGCAGAATCAATCATACTGCACAAAGCACCAGGGAGGGAAAGAGGACCGAGCAGTACCCATAAGTCCTTGTTTGATATTTAATTAAAGCATCACAATCTCAGGGGGCCCTCACGGTGTACCTGGGTTTCCACAGGCGTCAATGTAAGATATCGTGGGAGATCCTCGATGATATTTCGCGGTAAGTCGATGGTGATCGCCTGGCCAATTCTGAAAGCGGTGCATCGACCTGTGGTTGTGTCCAAAATGCCAGGTGCATCGTGACCCTCAAACATGGGCGTACGTACTCGATGAGACGTCGAGACTATATCTTCGCAGCTATGTTCATCTACGACGGAGAGATCCTCATCGTCCACATGCTCGTCTGAAGATGTGTCATCCTCTTCATCCTCTTCATCCTGCGTCGCAAGTATTCCTGCTTTCTTTGTGTTGTGTACTGCTGTCAGCGTCGTCTGGGTGCCGGTAGTTGTCGTCGTCCGTGTAACGTCTGTCTGGGTGTCCGCAGTTGTCGTCGTCTGTGGAGCGTCCGTCTGGGTGTCCACAGTTGTCGTCATCCGTGGAGCGTTCATCTGGGTGTCCAAAGTGGCCGTCGTCAGCCATGGGATTTCGGTCTGGGTGGCTGCATTTCCATATTCAGTCTCTGGCATTGCGTCTGTACTGGCACCAGTGAACGGGCTTCCAGATGCCCATTCACTTTTATGAGGAACAAGTTGTGATCTTGTTTCACAACTGTGTCTGCAAAGGCAATGATGACCTGGATGTGGATGTTCTAGATGGATATCGGCGTCTTTGGTTTTGGTGGGTGATGCTGCTCAGGCTTGTTTGGGCGTCCAGTCCATAAGGTCATGTTGTTGTTGTTGTTGTTTCAGATTTAGCTACTCAGAACGAAGTGCCCATGTAGCAGGGGCTATGGTGAGCCCGTAAAGACATAAGTTCATTATCTGTATCTGGCTTATAGAAGGGAGGCTCGGGAACTGGTCAGGTCCTAGGTCTAAGGTCGTGTCGACTCACCTCTGGGTGGCCGGCGGCATGGTCTTTTTTTGTGCAGAGGTAGGAGGTGGCGGCGTGCTGTTCTCCATAGTGGCGATTCGATCCTTGTAGTTGTGAGTGCCAGAGCATAGGCTGCACTTAGCCGTTTGTTCTGGGCACATGTTAGAGAAGTGCTCAGAGCTGAAGCACTTGTATCACTGTCTCACCTTGTTGACCCTCTCCATGGCGATCTGGTTTGGTGAGGGGGTGATTCCAAAACACTTGAAACCGTTCTTCATTGCTTTCTGGGCCTATTCTACTGTTTCCAAGGTCATCTTCAACGTGGGTCGAGTGGTGTCGTTAGTCTTGATGACTAGAGCTGTCGTCGCTCTCAGAGTAGGGTTTTCTGTGTTCACTTGCCGCACTATGGTGTAGGGTGCCTTACTCACTAAACAGCGGTTCAGCCTGTTCACAAATATCGTTTTCCCGGGAGTGATTTGTCTAGGAATCTCCGTCTTACAATTTTACAGTCTCCGTGGCATAGTGGTAAGACGCTCGTCTGGCGTTGTGTGAGAGATTTGTCCTGGATTCGTATCCTGGCCAGGAAGGATTTACTGGGTGCAAATCCTTAACTGTAACCTCTGTTTAACTCAACAGTAAAATGGGTACCTGGTTGTTAAAACGATTCTTCGCGGGGTCGTATTCCAGGGAACATAGGATTAAGGACTTGCTCGAAATGCTACGCATACTACTAGTTGTAAAAGAATGTAACAACTCTTGTATATATATATATATATATATATATATATATATATATATATATATATATATATATATATATATATATATTGTCGGGGTTTCACGGTGTTCTCGTTAGAGAAGGGTTAAAGCAACAGTAGACTGGATCTCCTTTCCAGGTGGTTGCTCCAACAATAACCCTTACTCACCGTCGTTCGGCGGGTCTTCCCTCAATCCCTTAGGCTCCACTGCTGGCCTCGGAGAGTACCCCAGTCGATCTCACAACCGGCCTTTAGATTATAAGATGAGTGGGAGCACAGATCGTTCCCTCAATCTGTGGCCCTCCCGACACCGAACTCTTACACAGCCTTCAAGGTCGCCAACTGGTTTTTTTAGATGTCCAGTAACACTGCAGTGGTTAGGTGTAATTGTGGCAAGAGCAAATTCCAATAATATGGTATCAGGCAGGACACTCTACTTTATATCATTACATGGTCACAAGATAAATGGAGGGGATGATATCAAACACCAAAGAGTTTTGGTATTTTACTTAAAAGACAACGAGAAATATATATGCATCAATGTATCAGAATTAATATATGACAATCACTCCATTCATAGCATAATATTCTAGAGCGCACCATATGGCAACATCGGCACGTGTCACCTGTCAGAATGCCAGCTGACCGGGCCCTCGCGATCGTGGGAACAGACTAGTACTTGTTTTCTAATTGTCACGATCCCCGTTTATTTAACTTTTTCCAAAACACTAATCAACGTTCACATGGCTTACTTATGATTTCACTGGCCTCACGATCAACATCTATATTCACAATACTCTCACAGTGACTTTTCACCGTACCAAAAGATTACTCTATTCTTAATAATATTTACTGTGAATGCACTCACCTGATCACTGAACTTTTCTTTATATTTATACTTCCTCTTAAAGAGATATCACTGGCAAACACTTCACGTATATGATATTATTCAGCACACAATCATGTCATATATAAATCATTAATCAAACTTCAGGCATATATATCAATAGATCATAGAGATTAACACACAGGCATTTATATCGATAGATTATGGAGATCAACACACGGGCATTTATATTGATAGATTATAGAGATCAATACACCAATATCTGGTTCACTACCAATATATATAATAATAATAATTACAGATCAATAATAATAGTCACAGTAAATTCTCTGATGAATCTTGGTGCTTGCACACACCCACACATAGATATATATGTAAACTGATACTGTGAGCGCTCTGGGCAGCCTCACCACATACTGTGCTCTCTGTGACTTAAACTCAAGTGAGACTTGCTCACGACATATAAAATATCCTGACAAGAATATATATATAGCTAACTAAAGGGGAAATGGGAGGGAACTGTAAACACCTACTTCACCTATCCTAGGATGACAGTTGGGTTGTAGCTCCTGGTCCAGGCTCTCGCCTCGTTCATCCAGAAACACAAGCCCCACGCCTTAGGATGTCGCGTCTCGCCGCTTCTGTACACAGCAGGTCCGTGCTTCTTTTCCTACAGTACGTCGCTGGGTTGAAGTCGGTCTCCTGGCCGTCAACTTTCCTCCCAACTACGGCAGCCAGCCTACGTCTCGGCGGTCGTCGTACGTTTCCCAATTAGTCCTTGTCACTGTACTCCCAGAGTAACTGCCTCTCACCACTACGAAGTCACGGTGAAGTTACCAGCCGTACCAGACGATGCTGCTTAAGCTTCACACGCACAGCACCCGACTTCAGAGCACTTGAAGCTCACAACACTGTCAATTCCCTCGTCGTCTAGATATATCGCTAGGTATTTGGGAAGACTTCTCGACGTGCTTGCATCCAACTGTTGACTCGTAGGGTTCCACGAAGGTGGGGTTACTGTCAAACTTGACAGGATCGTCGATCACACGTTCAACCTGGTTGACAAGGCTGTCAACCTGGTTCCCTCACGGTGGGTGGCCCGGCCACTAAGCTGCCTCTTATACTGGTGAACTGCCAACGACGACACACGTCGATGCCCGGCCCACTTCTTGCAACGCACCTGTCCCTGAGCACTTGTTGCTCAATATTCTGTCAATTCCTTATCTGAGCCACTTTTGGGTTGCAGGAAGACCTCACAGAGTGCGTGCCAACAACTGGAGACGCTTAAATCCACCGGAGTTCGGTAAATCCGTCACTCTGACAGGACGACCGATCGCGCGTCCTACCTCTCGGACGTGTCGTGAAAGACTGATACCGCCTGGCGCCAACACGGCTGGACCCCCCTACCTATGTGACGTCACTTTTCCCAAGTTGGTTTTCATTGGCTCCCAGTGCCACGTCGCTGACGGTGACCAATCTGGCGCCACTGACGTCACACAGTTTTGGCGGGAGAACAGACTTGCCAGCGCCATATTGGCTCCCTAAAGGGCCTATCCCACAGGACAAAATACTACATTTACGCAAATTTCTCGGCTCTTCGAGAATACTACTCTCTCCCACATATGTTCAATTGGTGCCTGCAATGTAGAGAACGCTCGGGAATAGTGGACATGACTCTTACAGCAGGCGTGGGAGAATTAGAAGGGTGGGAACACCGTCACAATATATATATATATATATATTATATATATTATATATATATATATATATATATTATATATATATATATATATATATATATATATATATATATATATATATATATATATATATATATATATATATAAATAAGGAATCGGTGTGGGACGCAGTGTTCTGGATCTAGGATCTTCTATAAATCAGCTTTTGTTGCCACAATTACTGTGGCCTCGTTATCATGCATACGGACATGAACTGGTTCCACTGATGTTTCCTTGTCAATTGCTGCTGCAATTTTGCGCTCAGAGCGCTTGTAGACTCCGAGGAGTCGCACTTTCACTTTGTATATTATGTTGTCTGGCAACACCACGGATTGTCAGGAGAACCTGGAGTGTAGAGTGGTTTGCCGGCAGCTGTGTGGGAACACAGCTGCCGCTGTGGTGATTTCCCACAAGTGGAGGGGCGCTTTCTCATGTGGTTCCCGTCTTTTATACCCCTGGATCCCCTCCTGTTACTGTTGGATTATCAGAAAAAGCTGGCAACTTCTCGGAAAGGGGTAAACTTTTCAACCTTGGATAACTAACTAAGGTTGGGACTATATAATCTTACCTCACCTCCCAGGTGTCAGACATTTCCAACACATAATTACTAATATTCAGTACTTTAAGAAGAATTCTTGTACTAATCATTATATTTTACTAAAATTACTAATCAGTAGAGTAATAACATTAATTCATATCATGCTGCATAGTAATCATGCCAAAAGTTTTCTAGTATACATGGCCTATCATGCCAACCAGCCCGCCACAGGGAATAATTTCTACATATTAATAGATCAAGTAGAATCTAGCCTTATTTACCTACCTTTATTAAGGATAATTGCTTATTAATAAGTTTACATTTAGTTAATATACGTTCGTTTCCTGGAAACAATTTATTCAGTTACGATTAGCTGTCCCAGTGAATGAAATGATTAGCCAAATTTCCACTCTAAATCTTTCTCATTTATATAACGTAATCTAAATTAATTGACATACACTGCGAGAAAATATGTTACCGCAAATACATTTATTTATGACGTAGATATTCGTCATACCCATTTCCTTCCATATTCAACATTAAATAAATATTATAATTTATACTCGGCATCCCAACTTTGGGAGCTATTGCGCATGAGCCACCCGAGAGGAAGGAGATACTCTCCCTTTTTCACCAGCTGGCAGCAAGGTGTTCTGAAGAGGCCCGGCATATATCTTTCGATTCTGCAAGCATCCGTACTTCCCAGGACTTCAGATTGAGGGTGCAGCTTACCCAACTTACAGACACCAAGTTCGGCAGGCATTTTACCTCATTTTTATGTTGTTGAGATCGATAATATATATCGCTAGAGGTGCCCTATCGTTATGCTGCAGGCGATAATATAACACCCACATGAGTGCAGCTTCTACCCCTCCAATTATTTTAGATCTTGCATTTAAATGTGTGAATACTAGTTTGGAGTGGAAATTATAGAAGTTTTACATTTCAGCAAGGTAGATCAACTGAGGCAGACATGTTATTGTTTCCACGATGTTTCAAGGATTACTATCTCAGGGCTGGTTTCAATGTGTTGTAGAGGCTGGACGCGATCTATGTTTCTCCTAAACAGCTGAAACATTTCCAGTCTTTTATTGTAGTAGTAGTCTTTATTATTGAGAGTCAATTAATTTTCATCTATTTGCATATTAATTATATCTGTGAATTATTAACAGATATGCAATAATATTTCAATATATCATTAACTGATGCATATATTGAATTACTTTAATTTATATTTCTAATTAACCCCCAAAGAGTGTGGAGGGATTTAACTCTTTAATTTAATCATTATTCTACAGTCCATTTATTGCTTTAATATTTTACAAGTAATTATTCAAGAGATTCATAGGCACTGGTTCTCTAATTTAATTGCAGTTTATCTCTTTAATTTATTTCTCTTTAAAAGGGGTGGTCCTTCAGATATCTTTGAAATTTATTGTTATTATTAAAATTCTGGAGCCAGAATTTCCCACATCCTTTTGGTCGACTTCGAACCGGATAGTCTAGACAGCTAGACTATTATTAAAGAACCAGTATAACCAGTATAATTAGTAGAATATAGCCAAAAGTTAGGCTATCTACAATCCATTAATCATTTACTACCCCTGATAACATTATACTCTTTAATTAGGAAGTATTGTCAGTTGCTAGGATATAATCATTAGAATTTACGGCAGTATACCTGCCACTCATAGAATTTACGGCAGCATACCTTCCACCCGCATAGGATTTACGGTGGCATACCTGCCACACGTATATAGATTTATGGCAGCATACTTGTCACACACACATATAGAATCACCTGAATATATTCTTTAAATAAAAAACTACAAAAAATAGCACTGTATAGAGAGCCGACCGGCCGAGCGGACAGCACACTGGACTTGTGATCCTGTGGTCCTGGGTTCGATCCCAGGCGCCGGCGAGAAACAATGGGCAGAGTTTCTTTCACCCTATGCCCCTGTTACCTAGCAGTAAAATAGGTACCTGGGTGTTAGTCAGTTGTCACAGGCTGCTTCCTGGGGGTGGACGACACTAAAGTGGGGGTTGCAGCGGGGACACTAAAGCCCCGAAATCATCTCATGATAACCTAAAGATAGATATATGTATACCAATATCTACACTTCACTTACTATTTTATGCCAACCCACAGAGGTAGGATATCTTTAGATTGTAATTGTACTAAGTTGTGCACAAATTCAGCCTAAACTATTTAGCTACATTATTAGGTAGTTTAATTTCTAACAAGTACTGTGTTAGACAGTACTGGTGTATTAATATTTAATGTTGTGCAAACCCTAAATAGGGTGAATTTATTATTAACACAATTGTGTACCTATATTTCATTATATTTCTTATTGTATTCACCTTTGAGTGCTACCAAGTCTCACTATACAAACTGATGGCGATTTTGATGAGCCAACTGGACGTACTACCATAGTAGCACTCAAGTATCACTCAAATCTTAGCTACTCCTGTTAGGTAGGTATGCTAACCTCTATAGGAGAGAGAAAAAATTAGCCTAACCAAGAAATTAAATAGTAGGCTGTTAATAAGCATACCTGCTCTACATATATGAGCAAGTAGCATAGCTATCCAAATTGCTATATAAGCCCTATAAGGCTCAAACCCAATAGCCAACATGGCTACACCAGAAAAAACTGGAAGAACCTTGAAAGGCCTTCAAGCTCACTTGACAAGGCAACTCAACAAATGTGACAACTGGTTAGAAACAGATCCATTTGACAGCATCAAGCTAGGAATTTCCACAAAAGTGGCTAGCCAAAAATTCGACCTAGTATAAGGACCCAACCTGGAACTCCCTCAGCGTAGCTTTCTTGTCATACCATTCTGACATCTTACGCTGCGCCTCCTTCCGATGATTTCCTGCTAGTTCCTTTGCCAAAGTGAGACGTTCCTTGAACTTCTGAACGTACTCGTTGACCGTTCCCACGGTCACTCCTGGAGTCCATTGTTCCTTCAGCATGGACAGAGGACCTCGTACCTCATGTCCATACACCAGCTGGAACGGCGAGAAACCTAACGATTCTACCACTGCGTTTCGTATGGCAAACAATGCAGGGTACACTGCCTCATCCCACTCAGCTTCCTGCTCTGCACAGAACACTCTCAGAACGGTCCTCAGGGTGGAGTGAAACCTTTCGATCGCCCCTTGCGACTGCGGTCGGTAGGGCGACGACTGAATCTGAGTCACTCCCCAATTTGTCACGGTCTGTCTGAACCATTTGGATTGGAACACACTTCCACAGTCCGTCTGGATTTCCCTGGGCATTCCCACCCAAGAGAAAAATCGTTGTAGCTGTCTGGCTACGTACGCTTTTCGACGTCAAACGCCGCATCGGGACAGCTTCCGGAAATCTTGTCGATGCACACATGATTGTCATCAGGTAGGTATTCCCTCGTTTCGTCCGTGGCAACGGTCCCACACCGTCGACCAACAGACGCTCAAATGCAGGCCCAAACGCAGGAACAGGGACTAACGGGGCCTTTGGTATCGCGAGTTGGCTCTTTCCTGCCGTCTGGCAAGGTAAGCAAGTCTTACAGTAACGCCTCACATCGGCGTCCATACCTGGCCAGTAGAAATGGTTCCTGATCTTATGCAACGTCTTGGTCACCCCCAGATGACCTGCAGAGTCCACAGAGTGCGACAGATCCAGCATTGCCGCTCTGCACTGGGCTGGCAACACTACCTGGTGCCTTGTACCTAGAGATTCTTCTCCAGCCTCAGTCCTCACAGGCCTCCACTGTCTCATCCGCATTCCGTCCTGTATGTAAAAATGAGTGGCCCTCTCAGGACCAACACGTCCTCCTTTGGCCTCATGAATCAATTCGGGGAACTCTATCTGCTGCAACTCTCCAAGACGAGTGCAGTCCACTCCAAGAGAACTGGCGAGGGTCACCTGTAACTCACCATCCGGGCTGCCTTCGCCCTCCACTCGTTCTCCGGGTACCACGAAGAGGTGATCGACTCCCAGGCTGTCGGACGTCTCCTCTTCAGCCCTATCAGATCCACTCCCTCCGTGTCCGTCGCACAGCCTTGGGATCACAGCGCATACAGGGAACGTCACCTCAGCAACTCCCTTCTCGTCCCCACAGGCGTCCAACACTCCGCCTTTCTCCTTATAGTGCTCCAAGCACTCTTCGCCCTTCACGAGGTTAGGGAGGACACATCCTCCACATGCGTCATTTCCAAGGATGACTTGTGCCTCCATCTTGGGCATTGATGTGCAGACCCCTACCACTAGGGTCTGGCAGCCATAATCAGAAGTCAGAGTCACCTGGTGTAGGGGCATCCTCACTGGGCCTCCCACAGTGGTCACAACTGCCACCCCCACACAGGTACCCTCATAACCCTCGGGAAACAGGGTCTTACTCACCAGGGTAAAATCGGCCCCGGTGTCTCTCAATATTTTCACAGGAATGGGGTCTGCATTCCCCATCCTTACGGTCCCCTCACACATGAATGGGTGAACTCTTTTCTCCCCAGTCAGTACGGGTTCATCCCGGACCCTCTCGGCCATCTGGTCCTCCACCCTCACGAAAGCAACGTTCCCCCGCTGCTTAGGGCGTCTGCATTCCCGTGAGAAATGTCCGAATCGCCCACAATTGTAGCAGCGGAACTTCTCTGGCGGTGACCTTCCACCACCGCTCACCCTGGCAACGCCTCCAGAGGTCGTCGCTCCTTGGGTCTTCCTCGCGCCATCCGCCGTCTTCTTCGTAGCATCTCTCGTCGCAGCAACAGCTCCTAAGCTCTCAGCTAGGGACTTCTTTACCGGCTCCCAGCACTCTTTGAGCCTCTACCGTCTCCACTCGAGAGGTGGGACTTGGGAGAACTCGCTTCTGTCCTCCATCCGTCCGTTCTTCTATAACTTCTACCATATCCGGAGTATACGGGCGGTCGGTGCTGTCCCTCTTGGTGCGGTCGCAAGGCTTCCTCCAGCATGTCAGCTCTGTCGGCCGCGGCCCTCAGGTTCTTTATGTCCGCCTCCTTTACTCTAACCCTGATCTCAGGAGAGAGCACGGACATAAACTTCTCCATGTCCATCAGCCTCTTGACATCTTCAGCTGACTTCGCTCCTTCGGATTCCAGCCACTTCAGGAACTTTCTCTCCAAGTCCCTCGCCGTCTCTGCATACGATTTTCCTGGCGAACGGGTACATTCCCTGAATCTTTTCCTGTAACATTCCGGCGTTAACTTGAAAGAGTGGAGCACAACTCTATTCACAGCATCGTAGTTGGTACACTCCTTGAGGTCGAGCGTGTTGCAGGCTTCGCGAGCTTCACCGGTGAGCCTACCCTGAACCAGCTCCTCCCACTCTGCTCTCGGCCACTTCTTCAAGGTAGTGACCCTCTCCAAGTGGTCGAAGAAGCCCTCAGCTTCATTAGGCACGAAGACCGGTAAATCTCGCTCTCTCACTCGGCGGTCTTCCTGTTGTGGATGGGCAGGTGGGGGTTAACCCTAGTTCAGCCCGCTTCAGCTCAACCTCTCGGTTAGCTGCAATTTCTTGCTGCTTCAGCGTAGCTTCTAGCTCGCGCTCCTCTCGTCTCAGCTGTGCCTCTTCACGCTTCAGCTGTGCTTCTCGTTCTTCCCTGCGCAGCTGTGCCTCTCGCTCCTCACGCTTAAGCTGCGCTTCTGCTTCTCGTTCTTCCTTGCGCAGCTGTGCTTCTCGTTCTTCCCGCTTCAGCTGTGCTTCTCGTTCTTCCCTGCGCAGTTGTGCCTCTCGCTCCTCACGCTTCAGCTGTACTTCCGCTTCTCATTCTTCCTTGCACAGCTGTGCTTCCAGCTGCAGCTTTATTATCTCCAGCTTGACGCTGCGCCTGCTGCCGCTGGATCCCCTACTGCTTCCACCAAATGCTCAAATTTTCTCCTACGCAGGCAGGTGTCTGTGGCCATTCCTCCCTCAAAGCCTCATCTCATACCCTGAGCTGAGCCACAATCTCGAGCCTCCTCTCTCCCAGTTTGGACGATCTCAACTGCATCCCAAAGTGGTCAGCTATCAGCTGTAGCTGCACCCTGGTACAATCCTCCAGCACCTGCTTATCCCTTGTGTCAATGACCCTTGCTACCTTCTCATTCTCCATCTTGTGCTACAAGTGATAAACTGTACCTGATACCTAATACCAATGTAAAGTACCACAATTGCAACCGTTATCGTGATCGTTATCCTCATCATTATCCTTATCATTATCCTGATCAAGATCCTGGTAAGGTCGCCAATGTTGGGATATATATATATATTTATACGTCGATTAGTGAGTGACAGAATTAAAGATATCCTAAGTACTTAACCCTGGTAAGATCACCAATGTCGAGGTTACCTTAGTTGTAAGTAATTATAAGTGTAAATGACCGTACTTAATATCCTGCCAACGGTCGTCAACGTCGGGATGTCTCTCTCTCTACATAGACACCACCCAGTAGTATTAGCGATAACTGTTACTCACCGTAGCCCTGCGGGTCTTCACTCAATCCTCGCGGCGCCACTGTTCACCAGGAGAGTATCCCAGTCAATCTCCAGCCGGCTTCATAGCCAAAGACGAGTAAGAACACAGTCTGCTCTCTCCCATCCATGTGCCCGCCCCGACAAGGGCACTACTACTAACTGCAAGGTCGCCAACTGGTGTTTCCCGTGTCCAGTAACACATCAGTGGTATTGTGGGATTGTGGTAACAGTGGCAAGAGCACACTAAATAAATCTGATATCAGGCAGGTATGTATCTCTATCACTCTCACTCTTTCCAACTGTTATATAGCAACAAGAATATGGAGGGATAATACAAACACGAAGGTATTTTGTATTTTACTTAAAAGTTTCAAGGTATCATATCCTTATATCAACAGCAAAGCAGCAAGTACATGGCAGTAAGTCACTCTCTCTTCATAAAACTGGGGCTCGTCTAGAGAGCAATACTCCCCCTCCTGTCAATTCTCAGCTGGGCGGCCCCCCCCCCCTTCACTGTGCGAATGCTTATGAACTTGTTTCTTTGGCGTTAAGTGCCTGTTTCTTTAAATTCACAGTAATTACAATATTTGCTATCAACACAATATTTGCTATAATGGCAATAGAACGCAGATGAGTCACTGCACTGATCTTGAGCTCAATTAATCATTTCTATAGCAATAACACAATAATTCACTATAATGGCGTAATGCACTGTACTTCATAATAATGAGAATAAATGCAATAAGTTACGGTACTGGCCTTAGACTCGGTAATTCCTTTCGAAGGCGATAACACAATAAATTTCTGCACACATGAAAATATTATTCAACACACAAGCATATATATATATATATGGATCAATTTATCAATATCAATAGTAATAAAATAAATATTGGGCACACAGCCTAACACCAATATCTGGTACACTTTATATATATATATTCTCTGGCATAAATTATAATATTAATGTCACATGAAAGAATTCGTCAACGACACAGCAGTCTCTTCAATACTCACAGGTGCATTCATGCACCACAAATATACCGTGAGAGCTTTCTACAGCTTCATTTCCCACAACTGTGTCCTACCGTGACATAAACATTGGTGAGCCTTGCTCACGACATAGAAGTTACTCTGGCTAAATATAGCTGACTAAAGGGGAATTGGGAGGGAAACTGAATCACCTACTTCCACCTCACTGATGTGGACTCGCCCTCCGGTGAGAGTTGAATTGTAGCTCCTGGTCCTGGCTCTCGCCTCGTTGTAGGGAACGCCCCCACACACACACTGATGCTCTCTCCAGGAACCCAATCAACATCCCAAAATAACGCATCGTCTCCATGCTCTGTCCTCTGCAGGCCCGTGCTCCTCCACAACTTCTTGAAGGGTTGGAGTCGGTCTCCTGGCCGTTGACTTCTCCTCTCAACTACGTCTGCAGACCTACTCTCGGCTGCAGTCTTCCTGATTCCCAATTAGTTTTCTTCTTCCACTGCTTCCCGGTGAATCGGCCCAGCCACTACGTCATCACAAAACGGGTGAACTGTCTCAGACGTCACATACGTCACTGCACAGACTTCACTTCTTCTTGCAAAGCACCTGTCCCTGGAGCACTTGTTGCTCAATATTCCGTCTATTCCCTCTTCGGTCCAACACATGGAATGAAGGAAGACCTCACAGAGTACTTGCAGACTTCGGGTGACGCGTAAAATCCACGGGAGCTGGGTATAACTGTCAAACAGACAGCACCAACTTTCGCACGTCCGACCTCCTTGACGTGCCGTGTTCAACTGGTGGCACCACAGAGGCGCGATCTCCGGACCCCCCTGCTCTCGTGACGTTATACTTGCCAGGGGCGTTTTTCATTGGCTCCCTGTGCCACGTCACTGTCAGTGACCATTCTGGTGCCACCGACGTCATACAGTTTTGGCGGGAGAACGGAGGGACCGGCGCCATATTGGCATCTTAAAGGGCCTAAACAACAGGCCAAAATACCCTTCTTTTACGAATATATTAATTATATTAATTCATTATATATAATATATTAATTCATGAAAACTTGGCTTATTAGGCAAATCAGGCCTTGCATAGTAGGCTGAGAAGTGCATTCTGGCTACTAGGTACGACATATATATATATATATATATATATATATATATATATATATATATATATATATATATATATATATATATATATATATACATATGTCGTACCTAGTAGCCAGAACTCACTTTTTGGCCTACTATGCAATGCCCGATTTGCCTAATAAGCCAAGTTTTTTCTGAATTAATATATTTTCTCAATTTTTTTTCTTATGAAATGATAAAGCTACCCATTTTAATATGTATTAGGTAAATTTTTTTTCATTGGAGTTAAAATTAACGTAGATATATGACCGAACCTAACCAACCCTACCTAACCTAACCTAACCTATCTTTATAGGTTAGGTTAGGTTAGGTAGCCGAAAATGTTAGGTTAGGTTAGGTTAGGTAGGTTAGGTTGTCGAAAAACAATTAATTCATGAAAACTTGGCCTATTAGGCAAATCGGGCCTTGCATAGTAGGCTGAGAAGTGCGTTCTGGCTACTAGGTACGACATATATATATATATATATATATATATATATATATATATATATATATATATATATATATATTATATATATATATATATATATATATATTATATATATATATATATAATGTCAGACCACGGAGGAAAAATGAAACAGGAATTTCTTAAGTTCTTTCGTATATTAATACATCTTTAGAAGGAGTGAAGATGTGAAGATGTATCTTCACTCCTTCTAAAGATGTATAATATTCGAAAGTACTTAAGGAAAATTCCTGTTTTCATTTTTTCCTCCGTGGTCTGCACATTTAAAGCACTTATATATAGACACACAACACATCATATATAGGATAGATATATAGATATATATATATATATATATATAGATAGATATAATATATATATATATATATATATTTAATATATATATATATATATAATAATATATATTATATATATATATATATATATAATATATAAATATATATATATATATGTCGTACCTAGTAGCCAGAACAAACTTCTCAGCCTACTATGCAAGGCCCGATTTGCCTAATAGGCCAAGTTTTCATGAATTAATTGTTTTCGACAACCTAACCTACCAAACCTAACCTAACCAAACTTTTTTGGTACCTAACCTAACCTAACCTATAAGATAGGTTGGTTAGGTTAGGTAGGGTTGGTTAGGTTCGGTCATATATCTATGTTAATTTAACTCCAATGAAAAAAAAATTGACTTCATACATAATGAATGGATAGCTTAATCATTTCATAAGAAAAAAATTAGAGAAAATATATTAATTCAGACAAACTTGGCTTATTAGGCAAATCGGGCATTGCATAGTAGGCCAAAAAGTGAGTTCTGGCTACTAGGGTACGATATATATATATATATATATATATCTATATGTCGTACCTAGTAGACAGAACGCACTTCTCAGCCTATATGCAAGGCCCGATTTGCCTAATAAGCCAAGTTTTCCTGAATTAATATATTTTCTCTAATTTTTTTTTATGAAATGATTAAAGCATCCCATTAATTATGTATGAGGTCAATTTTTTTGTTTTGGAGTTAAAATTAACGTAGATATATGACCGAAACCTAACCAACCCTACCTAACCTCACCTAACCTATCTTTATAGGTTAGGTTAGGTTAGGTAGCCGAAAAAGTTAGGTAGGTTAGGTAGGGGGTAGTTAGGTTGTCTAAAAACAATTAAGTCATGGAAAACTTGGCTTATTAGGAAAATCGGGCCTTGCATAGTAGGCGGAGAAGGGCGTTCTGGTATACAAGTACGACATATATATATATTATATAATATATATATATATATATATATGATAATATATAATATATATATATATATATATATATCTATATATATATATATATGGTCCAAACACATGGCGACCCTCCCTCCAGCGTGATATAG
>WNGS01028583.1:13800993-13815530 GCA_020271785.1 Procambarus virginalis | reverse complement strand
GAACTCGGACCCTATGATTTGAGTCCAGAGTGCTGTCCACTCAGCTATCAAACCCCCCAGTGTGTGTGTACTCACCCAGTTCTACTCACCTAGTTATGCTTGCAGGGGTTGAGCTCTGCTCTTTGGTCCCGCCTCTCAACTGACAATCAACTGGTGTACCCATTCCAATATAATATATCCATTGAAACTGTGTATGAAGTCTGCCTGCACCACATCACTCTCTAATGATTTCCACTCACGGGTGTTTACCACTCTGACACTAACAAAGTTCTTTCTAACGTCCCTGTGGCTCATTTTTGTACTCAGTTTCCACCTGTGCCCGTTGTTCGCATACCGCACATGTTAAAAAGTTTATCTTTATCTATCCCACCAATTCTTCTTGGAATTTCCTAGGTAGTGATCATGTCTCCACTCTCTCTCTCTCTTCTGTTTTCTAATATTGTGAGGTGAATTTCACTCAGCCTTTCTCCGTAACTCATGCCTCTTAGTTCTTGGACTAGCCTAGCGCCATACATCTGAACTTTTTCAAGCTTCGTTTTGTGCTTGACAAGGTACATGCTCCATGCTGGGGCCGCAAACTCCATGATTGGTCTTTCATATGTGGTATACAAGGTTCTGAATGACTCCTTGCACACGTTTCTGAAGACAATTTTGATGTTAGTCAGCCTTGCATATGCCGCAGATTCTATTCTTTTCATGTGCGCTTCAGGAGACAGTCTAAGAGTGATATCAACTCCTAGATCTTTCACTCTCTTCGTTTCATGAAGGACTTCATCTCCTATTTGGTATCCTGTGTTTGGCTTCCTGTTTCCACGGCCTTGTTTCATTACCTAACATTTACAAGGGTTGAACTTAAGTAGTCAATTGTTGGACCATTCATTCAGTTTGTCTAGGTCATCTTGTAGCCTCATGCTATCTACCTCCGTCTTAATCCTCCTCATAACGTTTGCATCCTCAGCAAACAATCAGAGGAACGATTCTATACCCTCTGGGAGATCATTTACATTTATCATAAACAGTATAGGTCCGAGGACTGAACCCCTGCGGGACTCCACTGGTGATGCCTCGCAAATCTGAGGCCTCACCTCTGAGTGACTCTTTGTCTTCTTTTAGTTCGGTACTCCCTTATCCAATGGAGTGACTTCCCTTTCACTCCTTCCTGCATCTCCAGCTTTTGCACTATTCTCTTGTTTGTTACTGAGGGAAAGACTTTCTGGCAATTCTGGCAGACCAAAAATCTTAGTCTGCCCACCACTCTCACTCTTTCTTGCTTGATTCTTGTTGCCTGATCGTAGAATTTAAGTAATCCTGTGAGGCATGACTTGCCATTCCTGAACCCATGTTGATGTTGTGTCACAAAGTTCCTTCTCTCCAGATTTTCCACTAGCTTTTTTCGCACAATCTTTTCCCTCAACTTGCATTGTATGCAAGTTAGGGACACTGGCTTGTAGTTTAGTGCCTCCTGTTTAACCACCTTTTTGTATATCGGGACTTCATTTGCCGTCTTCCAAATATCTATCTGGCAGTTCACCTGTTACTAGTTATTTGTTATTCACCATGGAGAGTGACAGGCACAGTGCTTTTGCACAGTGTTTGTGTGCGTGTGTGTGTGTACTCACTTCTTTGTGCCTGCAGGATCGAGCATTGACTCTTGGATCCCACCTTTCTAGCCATCAGTTGTTTACAGCAATGATTCCTGTCCCATTTCCCTATCATATCTAGTTTTAAAATTATGATTAAAGTTGCTTCCACAACCTGCCCCTTAAGTGCATTCCATTTTCCACTACTCTCACGCAAAAAGAAAACTTTCTAACATCTTTGTGACTCATCTGAGTTTCCAGCTTCCTCACATGTCCTCTCATTCTGTTAGTATTAGGCTTGAACATTTCGTTTATTTCCACTTTGTCAATTCCACTGGGTATTTTTTACCTTCCTATCATCCCTTCTCCCTTCTTTTTTATAGCGTCGTAAGGTTCAGTTCCTTCAGGCGCTCTTCATATCCCATCCCTCATAACTCGGGGACAAGCCTCGTCGCAAACTTCTGATCCTTTTCCAGTTTCCTTATGTGTTTCTTCAGGTGGGGACTCTATTATGGTGCCTCATACTCTAAGACTGGTCTCACATAGGCAGTGTAAAGCGCCCTAAAAGCTTCCTCACTTAGGTTTCTGAATGGTATTCTAAATTTTGGCTGTGTAGAGTACGTAGGTGTCATTATCCTATTTATATGTGCCTCAGGAGTTAGATTAGGTGTTAGGTCCACTCCCAGGTCTCTTTCTCGAGTCGTCACAGGTAGGCAGTTCCCCTTTAATGTGTACTGTTCCTTTGGTCTCCTATCACCTGATCCCATTTCCATAACTTTACATTTGCTCGTGTTGAACTCCAGTAGCTATTTCTCTGACCATTTCTGCAACCTGTTCAGGTCCTCTTGGAGGATCCTTCACTCCTCATCTGACACAACTCTTCTCATTAATTTTGCGCCATCCGTGAACATCGACATGTAGGATTCTACTCCTGTAAACATGTCATTTACATAAATTAAAAATAGAATTAGCCCAGCACCGAGGTACTCCACTTGTTACTGTTCGCCAGTCCGACTTCTCTCCCCTTACTGTTACTTTCTGGCTTCTTCCTTTTAGGTAGTTCATTACCCATGCTAGAGCCCATCCGCTTACTCCTGCCTGCCTCTCAAGTTTGAATAGCAGTCTCATGTGCGGTACTGTATCAAAGGCCTTTTGGCAGTCTAGAAATATGCAGTTTGCCCAACCTTCCTTGTCCTGCCTTATCCTTGTTATTTTATCGTAGAATTCCAAAAAGTTTGTTAGGCTTGATTTCCCATTCATGTTGGTTGATTTCGTTCATGTTTCATGTTCCCCATGTTGATGTTTGTTCACAAACCTAATGATCTCCAGGTGTGCAGCAAGTCTTAGCCTAATTATTTTCAAGTATTTTACAGCGAATGCTTGTCAGTGATACGGGTCTATAGTTAAGTGCCTCCTCCCTATGTTCTTTCTTGAAAATCGGTACGACATTTCCCTTCTTCCAGCAACTGGGCAATTCTCCCGACATAAGTGACTCATTAATGATCGTTGCCAGATGCATTTTGAGGGCCTACGCTGCCTCTTTTAGTATCCACGGTGATACTTTGTCTGGTAGAACCGCTTTAGTTGCATCCAGTGTTGTCAACTGTTTCATTACCTCCTCTGCTGTCACCTCTATATCTGATAGCATTTCATCGAGGGCAATCTCTTCTAACAGTGATAGCTGCTCAGGCTCGGTTGTGAACACTCCATGGAAACTTGCATTCACTGCCTAGCATATTCCTTGTCACTTTCTGTATATGCCCCTTCTCTTTTCTTTAGTCCTGTCACTTGGTCATTCACCGACATCTTTCTTCTTATATGGCTGTGTAGAAATTTAGGTTGCTTTTTCGCTTTGATTGCAATATCATTCTCATAATTTCTTTCCGATACTCTTCTTATGTTAATGTAATCTTACCTAGCTCTGCTACATCTAATCCTATTGTCCTCTATCCTTTGTCTTCTGTACTACCTCCACTCCCTCCTACTTCTCATTATTGTTTCCTGAGACTGCCTATTAAACCATGAGTTTAATAGGCAAATGTTAATATTCCTACCTACTTTTTTCCATTACTGTTGGTATAAATCTCTCCTCGGCCTCCTTGCATTTCCATATGAATAGGTACATCATATCTTGCCCTGTTTTCCTCTAATTTCTTCCTCCCACTGCACTTCTCTCAGATAGTCCCTTATCCCTCTGTAGTCCCCTTTCCTGTAGCCAACTGGGTGTTCTTCTGTTTGGTGGGGGATTGTATATTATTAAGATCACAATTTCTTCCCATTTGCTGTCAGAGTTCCATGTATGGAGCTTGTGGTTTTATTGGTACTCCAATTTTCCAGGTCTTCAAACATCCATTTCCACTTTACTAGGAGTGCCACTCCCCCTCCTGTCTCTGTGTCCTTTATTTTCCTATCACCTGGTACTCCTCTGGAATGATAACATCAGAGGTCATGCCATTTATTTAAGTTACTACTATTGCAACTGTGTCTGGATCTGCCTCACTCTTTCTTTTATCTCTACTGCTTTATTGGATACTCCATCAGCATTGGTGTACCAATCTTGAGACTCTTTTTGGAAACTCTGGTACCAAAGTTCATCCTTTCTCTGGGGGTCTGGGGGCTCTGGGGGGTCTACAGGCGAATGGGGGCTGGGGGGATGCCTGGGGGGCGAATGGGGTCTGGGCATCTAAGGGGAGGGGGGGTTCGGAATCACATAAAGGGTCTGTAAATTAAGAAGGGTCTGAATGGCATAGGGGTGTTGAGAAGTAGAGTGATGCTAAGAGTCAGATAAAGGTTGAGAGGTTGGGGGAGGAATGATAGGGAGGGGTGAAGGCTGAGGGAGAATGGAGCATGGGTTCTGGGAGTGAAAGAGAGGTTACCTGGTTGATACCTGGTTGATGGGGTTCTGGGAGTTCTTCTACTCCCCAAGCCCGGCCGAGGCCAGGCTTGACTTGTGAGAGTTTGGTCCACTAGGCTGTTGCTTGGAGTGGCCCGCAGGCCCACATACCCACCACAGCCCGGCTGGTCCGGAACTCCTTGGAGGAATATATCTAGTTTCCTCTTGAAGATGTCCACGGTTGTTCCGGCAATATTTCTTATGCTCGCTGGGAGGGTGTTGAACAACCGTGGACCTCTGATGTTTATACAGTGTTCTCTGATTGTGCCTATGGCACCCCTGCTCTTCACTGGTTCTATTCTGCATTTTCTTCCATATCCAGGTTATATTAGTCGGGGGAAGGGGAGGGGAATCAAGGGTAGGTGTTGGTTTAGGGGTTAGAAGAGGGGAAGAGGGAGATGAGGGAAGAGGGTGGGACACAAGGTGTGGGAATATGGGGTGCAAAGGAGGAGTGAGGGTTGGGTGGGTTTGTGGCTGAGAGGAAGAGGGGGGCGCTGGGAGCTGGATGCAGCAAATGGAATTGAAGGCAATGGGGTAGAAGGGCTGGAGAGTTACAGGGGTTAGTAGGGGAGGAGAGGTTGGAAAGTAGATTTAGGGAGGGTATGGCTTCGCCTGATAGGGTCATTGAAAGGGAAGGAGTGATGGGGCTACTTGGGAGGCTAGGGTTTAAGTGACGTGCAGGCCCTTTGCCTTGCGGTTATTTGTTTATCTTTCGTCATATACCTCTCAATAACCACTTTGTAATGGGCTTTGCTGTCTCTGAGTGAATGTTTGTTCTTCATTAAGTAATCCACTGCCTCTTCATTCGAAAATTGTACCGTAAACTGTTTACTAACTACACTAACTACTATTTTTTTTTCTCACCACACACACACCACACACCCCAGGAAGCAGCCCGTGACAGCTGACTAACTCCCAGGTACCTATTTACTTCTAGGTAACAGGGGCATTCAGGGTGAAAGAAACTTTGCCCATTTGTTTCTGCCGGTGCGGGAATCGAACCCGCGCCACAGAATACGAATTCTGCACGCTATCCACCAGGCTGGCTGGCCCCCACCTGTGTGTGTGTGTGTGTGTGTGTGTGTGTGTGTGTGGTGTGTGTGTGTTGTGTGTGTGTGTGTGTGTGTGTGTCTGAGTATGTGTGTGTTTACTCACCTACTGTACTCACCTATTTGTGCTTGCGGGGGTTGAGCTTTGGCTCATTGGGCCCGCCTCTCAACTGTCAATCAACTGGTGTCCAGATTCCTGTGCCTACTGGGCTCTATCATATCTACATTTAAACTGTGTATGGAGTCAGCCTCCACCACATCACTGCCTAATGCATTCCACCAGTTAAACTACTCTCACAATGAAAAAGTTTTTTCTAACGTCCCTGTGGCTCATTTGGTACTCTGTTTCCACCTGTGTCCCCTTGTTCGTGTACCGCCAGTGTTGAATAGTTTATCCTTGTCTAACCTGTCAATTCCTCTGAGGATTTTGTAGGTAGTGATCATGTCTCCCCTCACTCTCTGTCTTCCAGTGTCGTAAGGTGCATTTCCCGCAGTCTTTCCTCGTATCTCATGCCTCTTAGTTCTGGGACCAGTCTAGTGGCATACCTTGAACTTTTTCCAGCTTCGTTTGTGCTTGACAAGGTGCAGGCCATGCTGGGACTGCATACTCCAGGATTGGTCTTACGTATGTGGTGTACAAGATTCTAAACGATTCCTTACACAGGTTCCTGAAGGCTGTTTTGATGTTAGCCAGCCTTGCATATGCCGCAGACGTAATTCTTTTTATGTGGGCTTCAGGCGACAGGTTTGTGTGATAGCAATTCATAGGTCTTTCCCTCTTTCCGGTTCATTAATTACTTCATCTCCTATTATGTATCTTGTGTCTGGCCTCCTGTTTCCATCGCCTAGATTCCTTACTTTGCATTTACTCGGGTTGAACTTTAACAGCCATTTGTTGGACCATTCATTCAGTCTGTCTAGGTCGTCCTGTAGCCTCCTACTATCATCCTATTTCAATCCTCCTCATAATTTTTGCATCAACAGCAAACATTGAGAGAAACAATTCTATACCCTCTGGAGATCATTTACATATATCAGAAACAGTATTGTTCCAAGGACCGACCCCTACGGGACTCCACTTGTGACGTCACGCCAATCCGAGACCTCACCCTCACACTGACTCGTTGTCTTCTGTTGCTTAGGTACTCCTGTATCCAACGGAGTACCTTCCCTTTCACTCCAGCCTGCATCTCCAGCTTTTTCACTAGCCTCTTGTGTGGCACTGTATCAAAGGCATTCTCACAATCCAAAAATATGCAGTCTGCCCACCCTTCTCTCTCTTGCCTTATTTTGTTGCCTGGTCGTAGAATTCAAGTAACCCTGTGAGGCAGGACCTGCCATCCTGAATCCATGTTGATGCTGTGTTACAAAGTTCTTTCGCTCCAGGTGCTCCACTAGCTTTCTTCGCACAATCTTCTCCATCAGCTTGCATGGTATGCAGGTTAGGGACACTGGCCTGTAGTTCAGTGCCTCCTGTCTATCCCCTTTTCTTGTATNGATTATTTGTGGGACAATTTAAACCTAACAGAAAGGATATTAATACAATATGATACAATTCTAATTGAAGATATACCAGAATTTATGAATGCTTACATATTTTTTCATAGTTTTTAAATGACCTATAAAGGTTTTGATGACTAGCAGCTCTTCTCGCCATTTCCTTAAAAGTGCTCCTCTTTCTCTAGATGTTCCTTACGTTGTGCATCTATAAACCTGCGTCCATAGTCGCAGAAATGTCGATGAACACTACTGCGACTGATGAAACTACTGCAGATGGTACATAACAACTGGAATTTTTTTTTCTGGCCATTAAATAAAGATAATATGGTCTATCATAAAATGTTTAAAATGTAATACAGTACTACAAGAAACACAGTAGCAGTGTAATAAAGAGCACAAAGCAGTACAGTGCTATAGAAGACAGAGCAGAGAATTCAGATTGTATCACTGAGAACTTGTACATCACCTGATTTTATTAATTACACAAGTAAAACACAATTTAATATGTTAAAAAAGAAAGAGAAGAAAAATGGGAGTTTTTACTGTAAATCAAATTACAAATTGTGAATTGCAAATAACTGAATTGTGTCACAAATATTTATTGGACTAGGTTTTTTGATCTTCCAATAATATTATATTAATATTCAACCCTACTTGTGGCAATAATAAAGTTAGAAATTTATATATAATTTTAACAGACAAACATAACAAATAAAATTAAGATTGTATATTTATATCTAATGATAATTTGAACTTAACCCCCAAAAAATTAATAACCTACAATAAATCAAATTTAAAGTATGTATTATATACAAATCACAATTATAATGAAACTTACTTGAATTACTGGAAGCCATTTTGTAATGTTCTCTCAGATATTGTACTGGATGAAAAAAATATTGCAATGGTTGAAATTGATGAAGTTTGGCTGCTATAAATTTTACCTAAAAAATACAAAGATATTTTAATAACAGATATAAAATAAAATCAGTTTAGATTAATTATATAAAAGTAAAGAACAAGGTGCAATGCACCACCATCGAAAAAGTGCATATGAGAGTTGTGACACACATCTCTCATAGTTGTGACACACAAATCTCATAGTTGTGACACACAAATCTCATATGCACTTTTTACATATTAACTTCTTGGTGTGTTTTCAGTAACTAAACTGTGATAACAATAAAATTAATACATGTTAAAATACAAGCAAAATATAACTGACATTTGAGCATTGAAACTTTACACATGACAGTCACCATGAAAATTGGCACTGTAGGAGACATTGAAAAAACAGAAATAACATGATGTTTAACAGTGATAAGTTTCAGGTACTAAGATATTGTGAAATGAGGAAAGTAACGAAACAAAGAGTACAGGACACAATCAGACCTACTCCTAGAAGGAAAAATACATGTAAAAAAAAGATCTCAGAATTATGATGTCAGACGACCTGACATTTAGTGAACATAACCGAGCAAATATAGTAGTAACCAGGAAAATAATAGGATGGATTATGAGAACGTTAAAATTCAGAGACCCCCCCCACAACACTGCTAATACTATTTAAATCACTGGTGCTGTCCCATCTTGAGTATTGTTCGGTACTCACTTCCCTTTCAGAACAGGAGAGATCTCTGAATTAGAGGGAATACAGAGACCATATACAACAAGCATATAAATGATAGAACATCTAAATCATTGGGACCATCTCAAAGTTCTCAAAATGTACTCTCTGGACAGGAGACAAGAAAGGTATCAAATAATACATATATGTAAGTTACTGACGGGCCAGGTCCCAAATATGCACAGAATAAAATAACAACATACTGGAGCTAAAGATATAGAAGGAAATTAAGAATAGAAACAGTGAGGAGTAGAGGTGCCATAGGCATAACCAGAGAGCAGAGTCTTAACAGCAGGAGTCAAGGACTGTTAAACCCTCTACCAGCAAAATTTGAAATATTTCTTGAACGAAGGTGGATATATTCAAGAGGCACTCGGACAGGTTGTACGTGGATAGGGGTTCTGGGAACTCTACTCCACAAGCCCAGCCAGGGGCCAGGCTTTACTTATATAGTTTGTTAAAAAATCAAAATCAATATCACAGCAAGATATGATTTGTACAACTACTAAATAAATATACTGCTTAACACGATAAATTAGGAAAAGACAATTCATAGTTACAAGAAAGATATATTCTATTACATTATTTTTTAATAGTAAACATAGTACACCCTGAGGTTATCAATTACTTTAGAAATTATAGCCAAACATATATATTATATGTAATTTATATTATATATTAAATTATATTGACCAACTTATCACAAGTTGAGCCTATCATCAGGCTAGGCTCGGAGAGTAGAAAAACTCCTGAAACCCACTCCAGGTAATGCTCCACACCCCTCCCACACAAGTTCCCTCCACCCATCCCTCACAAGTACTCTACACCCCCTCACACAAGTACCCTCCACACTTCCCACACAAGTACTCTACACCCCTCCCACAGAAGTACCCTCCACCCCTCACCCACAGGTGGTAGGGGCCTGGTGGTCTGGTAGCCTGGTGGATAGCAGGACTCGTAATTCTGTGGCGCGGGTTCGATTCCCACACCAGGCAGAACCAAATAGGCAAAGTTTCTTTTACCCAGTATGCCCCTGTCACCTAGCAGTAAATTGGTACCTGGGAGTTAGTCTGCTGTCACGGGCTGCTTCTTGGGGTGTGAGTGTGTGGTATTGAGAAAAAAAGTAGTTAGTAAACAGTTGATTGACAGTTGAGAGATGGGCCGAAAGAGCAAAGCTCAACCCCCGCAAACAAAACTAGGTGAATACAAGTGATCCATCTAATTACCCAAAGCTATCCAAAGCTACTCAAAGCTTCCTGGCATTATGTTAGTAATGAATAAATATGATATATTTACTCATTATAATGTTGGCGTTGAATGTACAAGATGAAAAAAAATATTTTTAATATGAAAAAGTATCATTTTATAAAGAAATAAGACTAAAATAAAGAGCTGGTGACGCCAAAGCAAGTTAACGATCCAAGTGACAATGTTGTGGAGCGAGTTATCCAAGACACATTGTTGCCTGAAGAGTGTTTGCTGGCATATAAGCCTCTTGTACACACGTCGCACTTCTCTGCTCAATTTGACACAAATTGAAATAATGATATAACGTACAAGAATGCATATTTACAATAATATTTAGCATAAATAGCCAGAAAACATATAAGTTGTATTAAAAAATAGGTGTCTGGAAGTGAAATTAACTTCATAGGTCAATAGTTTTGTTATATAGATGCTGATGGTTGTTCCCAAGCATGCGTTCGTTACTTGAACTACTATGTACTTATATACGTACCCAGAGATTAGTTCAAGAGTAAAACTATGTTTTTCCAAATTCTACATTACATACCATCATTATAGTAGATAAATATGTAATATTTCTTCATTACCTATATAATGCAAGGAGGTTTTGGGGTATGAATGTGTAGCTATGGGTGGCTTTGGGTAAATACATGGACTCGCTCAGGGTGTGTGTAGAGCCGTACATATCATCCAATCAATTGTGTAATTAACATGCATTCATATTAAAAATACATTCATAGGGGTAAATATATCATATTTCTTGTGTAATGCTAGAGGGCCGGGGTAGCATTTGGTAATTATGGATAGCTTAGGGTTAATACATGGACCTGCTCTGGGTGTGTGGAGAGCTACACACCAGCCAATCAATTGTCTAATTAACGTGTATATAAGCTAATAACCTTAAAGATCTATATTTCGGAAGACAGGCAGAATTGTAAAAATTAATGTGACTACATTTCAAGGAATATATATTTTAAGTGAAAGCAAAATATGGTTAAATAAATAATATCATATAATTGCCACTATCTTATTAACACATTAAAATTACATTGAATACCATCATTATAGTCAGTAAATATGCATATTTTACGTAATGCTAGAATGTTTTAGGGGTAGCAATGGGTAGCTATTGGTGGCTTTGGGTAAATACGTTACTCCGCTCTGGGTGTGTGGAGCAGTACACATCAGTCACTCAATTGTCTAATTAACATGCAAATATGCTAATTACCCTTTAAAATTTATATGTCAGAAGAAAGGCAGAAATGTGAAAATTAATGTGACTACATTTCAAGTAATATATGTAATTTATGTGGAAGTCATTATATGGTTAAATAAGTAATACTACATAGTCGCCGGTATCTGGACACATGAACACTGCATTCAATGCCATCATTATAGTCGGTAAATATGTCATATTTTTTCAATACCTGTGTAATACAAGGAGGTTTTGGGGTATGATTGGGTAGCGATGGCTGGCTTTGGGTAATTATATGGATTCACTCTGGGTGTGTGGAGCTGTATGCATCAGCCAATCAATTGTGTAATTATCATGCATTCATATTAAAATTACATTCAATACCTTCTTTATAGGGGATAAATGTCATATTTTTTCAATACTTGTGTAATGCTAGAAGGCCGGATAGCATTGAGTAACTATGGGTCGCTTTGGATAAATACATGAACCCGCTCTGGGTGTGTGGAGGGCAACAATACAAGCCAATAAATTATCTAATTAACATGCATTCATATTAAATTACATTCAATACCATATTTATAGGGGGGTAAATATGTCATATTTCTCCATTACTTGTGTAATGCTAGTAGGTTTTGGGGTAGCATTGGATAGGTTAAATATGAATCTTAATGTGTTCTATACCATCAGAATTTCCATAACTTACATTATCTTTTCAAATACTTGTCACTAAAGTATATATTCTGGAAATAATCATGTATTTTATATACTCGAAAATAGAGCACGAATATCATAGGCTCCTCCCGTCAGTAGTAGTTTATTTTGCACCCCATACTCATCCCTTGAAGATTATCTACATTCACTCCTCGCTTGATAAGTTCAAGATCTTTTGAGTGCATGAAAAGATGTTTTAGAATTATAGTTTTCAAAAGAATTAGTAGCCGATAACTAGCTTTTAGTAGAACTACTACTGCACCATTAGCTAGAAAAACATTTTAATTAACATTTCAAATCAGGTAAGATTTGAGACCACAAAAAACCAGTAGCATTTCTGTCACATTGGTCTATAGTTGAACCATTAACAATGCCTCTTAAATGTCACCCAATAACACATGTTTGTGGAGACTAAAGCAACAAGGCCAGATGGGTTTATTGCAACATATATGACAGAGGACTTTGTACGTGAGCAGAAAGACCTCAGATGATTGATGTGAAAGGTATCAGATTCTCAGAATCTGTATCCTGGGAATCTGTACGTGCCATACTAGATAAGAGAGAAAATTAGGTCGGGAGTCAGTACATTAGACAGCAGATGATTAGAAAGGTGGGATCCAAGAGCTAACAGCTCAATCAGATGGGTTAATTGGAAAAACAAAGTTTTGCTTTGAACTAATCTCTGGATACATACATAAGTACATATTAGTTCAAGTAGCAAACGCATCCAGCGAATAACCATCAGCATCTATATAACAAAACTATTGACCTATGAAGTTAATTTCACTTCCAGACACCTATTTTTTAATACAACTTAAATGTTTTCTGGCTATTTATGCTAAATATTATTGTAAATATGCATTCTTGTAGTTTGTATCATTATTTCAATTTGTGACAATTTGAGCAGAGAAGTGCGATGTGTGTACAAGAGGCTGATATGCCAGCAAACTCTCTTCAGGCATCAATGTGTCTTGGATAAGTCGCTCCTCAACATAGTCGCTTGGATCGTCGACTTGCTTTGGTATCACCAGCTAGGAAGCTGGTGATACCAAAGCATCACCCATATTGGCTTTCCAGCTGGTGATATTTTAGTCGCATTTCTTTATAAAATGACACTTTTTCAGATTTTATTTTAATCGAATTTCTTTATAAAATGACACTTTTTCAGATTAAAAATATTTTCTTTTCGTGTTATACATTCAACACCAACATTATAATGAGTATTTATCATATTTTTGTCATTACTAACATAATGCCAGGAAGCTTTGTGAAGCTTTGAGTAGCTTTGGATAATTAGATGGACCCCACACAAGTATCCTTGACCCATCCTACACAAGTACTCCACACTTCTCCCAAACAAGTACTCTACAACCCCTCCCACACAAGCACCCTCCACCCCTCCGACACAAGTACTCCACACCCTAGAATATGCTAAGCTAGGCAAGGGTAGACTAGTGTTGGCTAGGTTATGCTAGGAAGGAGCAAGCTAGGCTGATCAACCAGGCTGAGTTACTCAACTATTTATTTGGGGGGGGGGGAGGGGAACTCAATATAAGCCTAACTTGTAGCTTCCTGTTCCTGGACACAATGAATTATTTTACGTCAGGCTGCAAGCACACCCGCGTCCAAAGCCCTGGATGACGAGTCCAGCAACAGGAAGCAATGTCGTATCAATTTTGTTGCCCTGTGGCTGTCAGTGACTACTCTTTTGACATTCCCTAACTTTCTGTAATATTGTCAAACTAATAACAATTACTAGTAGTTAAATATTACTCGAATAATTGCAGAAGATGAGGTGGCTGGTACATCGTTGTTGTTTGGGCAGTCGTTCATATACAGATATGAAGTTAAACCTGGCTACCTTACTGAACATAACATAATCTTACCTAACACACCCAAACCTAAGAATGACTAACCTAAGCTAAAACATCCTAAGCTATGAATATTACAGTAGTACACTGGTTATTACACCGTGTTTTTGTACATAAACAAGCATAAGGTGTAATTCTTTTAATTATAATAAACAATAAAAAAATAATAATCAATGTAATTGTTATTCAAAATTGCAAAATCTTATTTTTCATTTGGAAAAAACCTTATAAGATACTTGGAAAGAGATATGCAAACTAAGTCTTACATTTTCTCTGTTATTATACTAAAAGAACGATTAAATTTTATTAGACAGTTGCCAATTACCTATATCTCATAAAAAACGTTGCAAAAGAATTTTAAGATGAAGTAACATATTTCAAATTAAAAAAAACCATCACCACTACCATACTAAACTACCACCAACATCACACCACCACTACTACCATACCACTACGACCACTACCACCACTGCCACACTACCACACCACCACTGCACCCACCACTACCACACAATCAATACCACACTACCACACCACTACTACCATACCACCACTACCATGCAACCACTACCACTATTACCACAACCACACACCACACCAACACAACCACCACTACCAGCAGTACCACACCACCACTAACACAGCACCACTACCATCACTACCAGACCAGCCACCACAACCACCACAACCACCACAACCACCATCACTACCACCAGTACCAGAAGTACCACTCCACCACTACCACACACACCACCACTACCACACACCACCACTGCAACACCACCACTACAACACCACCACTAACTGCACTACCACTCCACCACTACCTGTACTACCACACCACCACTACCTGTACTACCACACCA
>WNGS01028583.1:13716533-13738919 GCA_020271785.1 Procambarus virginalis | reverse complement strand
AATAACCCCCCACCGAATGACATAAGACCCAGATAGGATATGATAGAAACAACTGGCCACCATCAATATAATAAGGAGAGCAGCTTCTGTGGCTAGCAGGAACGGATCCAGACTTCTAATCATGGGAGACTTCACCATGGGAAGATAGATTGGGGAACAGAGACCACCGGAGGAGCCCAGACACATGGAGAGCTAAGCTGCTGGATGTGGCAACAAGAAACTTCTAAGTCACCACGTCAAGGGACCGACAAGAATGAGAGGAGGGGATGAACCAGCCTTGCTTGATTTGATATTTACCCTAAATGAGTCGGATATAAGGGAAGTTAAGTTGGAAGCCCCTTGGGAATGAGTGATCATAGTGTATTGAGCTTTGAGTACCTGGTTGAGCTAGGAATTATCACCCCCAAAAAAAAACTGGGAACCAAAGGGCTGGCGTACCGAAAGGGAAACTATGAGGAGATGAATAAATTCCTATGGGATATACATTGGGACACAGAACTCGGAACCAAGTCCGTACAAGACATGATGGACTATGTCACCCAAAAATGTCAGGAGGCTGTAAGCAGGTTTGTCCCAGCCCAACAGGAAAAAACAGAGAAGCAAAGGAAGAATCCGTGGTTTAATAGGGAATGTATGAAAGCAAAGGAGCTGAACAAAAGGGCATGGAGGAACTTCCGTAATAACAGAACACCAGAAAGTAGAGAGAGATACCAGAGAACCAGGAACGAGTATGTCAGTGTGAGAAGAGCAGCTGAGAAAAGGTATGAAAATGATATAGCTAACAAAGCCAAGACTGAACCAAAGCTACTACACAGTCACATCAGGAGGAAGACAACAGTGAAGGAACAGGTGATTAAACTTAGGGTGGGCGAGGACAGGTACACAGAGAATGACAAAGAGGTGTGTGAAGAACTCAACAAAAGGTTCCAGGAGGTCTTTACAATAGAACAGGGAGATATCACGGCGCTGGGAGAGGTGGCAGCAAACCAGGTGACCTTGGATAGGTTCGAAATTACAAGAGATGAGGTCAAAAAGCACCTATTGGAGCTGGATGTGAGAAAAGCTGTTGGGCCGGATGGAATCTCGCCATGGGTATTGAAAGAGTGTGCAGGAGCACTTTGCTTACCACTCTCCATAGTGTATAGTAAGTCACTGGAAACGGGGGACCTACCAGAAATATGGAAGACTGCTAATGTAGTACCAATATACAAAAAGGGTGACAGACAAGAGGCACTGAACTACAGGCCAGTGTCCTTAACTTGTATACCATGCAAGGTGATGGAGAAGATTGTGAGAAAAACCTAGTAACACATCTGGAGAGAAGAGACTTCGTGACAACCCATCAACATGGGTTCAGGGAGGGTAAATCTTGCCTTACAGGCTTGATAGAATTCTACGATCAGGTGACAAGAATTAAGCAAGAAAGAGAAGGGTGGGCGGACTGCATTTTTTTGGACTGTCGGAAAGCCTTTGACACAGTACCCCATAAAGGTTGATGCATAAGCTGGAGAAACAGGCAGGAGTAACAGGTAGGGCGCTCCAGTGGATAAGGGAGTACCTAAGCAATAGGAAGCAGAGAGTTACAGTGAGGGGTGAGACCTCAGACTGGCGTGAAGTCACCAGTGGAGTCCCACAGGGCTCTGTACTTGGACCTATCCTGTTTCTGATATACGTAAATGATCTCCCAGAGGGTATAGACTCATTCCTCTCAATGTTTGCTGACGACGCCAAAATTATGAGAAGGATTAAGACAGAGGAGGACAGCTTGAGACTTCAAGAAGACCTGGACAAGCTGCAGGAATGGTCGAACAAATGGCTGTTAGAGTTTAACCCAAGCAAATGTAATGTAATGAAGATAGGGGTAGGAAGCAGGAGACCAGATACAAGGTATCATTTGGGAGATGAAATACTTCAAGAGTCAGAGAGAGAGAAAGACCTGGGGGTTGATATCACGCCAGACCTGTCCCCTGAAGCTCATATCAAGAGGATAACATCAGCAGCATATGCCAGGTTGGCTAACATAAGAACGGCCTTTAGAAACTTGTGTAAGGAATCTTTCAGAACATTATATACCACATATGTCAGACCAATCCTGGAGTATGCGGCTCCAGCATGGAGTCCCTATCTAGTCAAGCATAAGACTAAACTGGAAAAGGTTCAAAGGTTTGCCACCAGACTAGTACCCGAGCTGAGAGGTATGAGCTACGAGGAGCGACTGCAGGAATTAAACCTCACTTCGTTGGAAGACAGAAGAGTTAGGGGGGACATGATCACCACATTCAAGATTCTCAGGGGAATCGACAGGGTTGATAAAGACAGGCTGTTTAACACAAGGGGCACACGCACTAGGGGACACAGGTGGAAACTGAGTGCCCAAATGAGCCACAGAGATATTAGAAAGAACTTTTTTAGTGTCAGAGTGGTTGACAAATGGAATGCATTAGGAAGCGATGTGGTGGAGGCTGACTCCATACACAGTTTCAAGTGTAGATATGATAGAGCCCATTAGGCTCAGGAAACTGTACACCTGTTGATTGACGGTTGAGAGGCGGGACCAAAGAGCCAGAGCTCAACCCCCGCAAGCACAACTAGGTGAGTACAACTAGGTGAGTACACACACACACACACACTTTGCTTACCACTCTCCATAGTGTATAGTAAGTCACTGGAAACGGGGGACCTACCAGAAATATGGAAGACTGCTAATGTAGTACCAATATACAAAAAGGGTGACAGACAAGAGCACTGAACTACAGGCCAGTGTCCTTAACTTGTATACCATGCAAGGTGATGGAGAAGATTGTGAGAAAAAACCTAGTAACACATCTGGAGAGAAGAGACTTCGTGACAACCCATCAACATGGGTTCAGGGAGGGTAAATCTTGCCTTACAGGCTTGATAGAATTCTACGATCAGGTGACAAGAATTAAGCAAGAAAGAGAAGGGTGGGCGGACTGCATTTTTTTGGACTGTCGGAAAGCCTTTGACACAGTACCCCATAAAAGGTTGATGCATAAGCTGGAGAAACAGGCAGGAGTAACAGGTAGGGCGCTCCAGTGGATAAGGGAGTACCTAAGCAATAGGAAGCAGAGAGTTACAGTGAGGGGTGAGACCTCAGACTGGCGTGAAGTCACCAGTGGAGTCCCACAGGGCTCTGTACTTGGACCTATCCTGTTTCTGATATACGTAAATGATCTCCCAGAGGGTATAGACTCATTCCTCTCAATGTTTGCTGACGACGCCAAAATTATGAGAAGGATTAAGACAGAGGAGGACAGCTTGAGACTTCAAGAAGACCTGGACAAGCTGCAGGAATGGTCGAACAAATGGCTGTTAGAGTTTAACCCAAGCAAATGTAATGTAATGAAGATAGGGGTAGGAAGCAGGAGACCAGATACAAGGTATCATTTGGGAGATGAAATACTTCAAGAGTCAGAGAGAGAGAAAGACCTGGGGGTTGATATCACGCCAGACCTGTCCCCTGAAGCTCATATCAAGAGGATAACATCAGCAGCATATGCCAGGTTGGCTAACATAAGAACGGCCTTTAGAAACTTGTGTAAGGAATCTTTCAGAACATTATATACCACATATGTCAGACCAATCCTGGAGTATGCGGCTCCAGCATGGAGTCCCTATCTAGTCAAGCATAAGACTAAACTGGAAAAGGTTCAAAGGTTTGCCACCAGACTAGTACCCGAGCTGAGAGGTATGAGCTACGAGGAGCGACTGCAGGAATTAAACCTCACTTCGTTGGAAGACAGAAGAGTTAGGGGGGACATGATCACCACATTCAAGATTCTCAGGGGAATCGACAGGGTTGATAAAGACAGGCTGTTTAACACAAGGGGCACACGCACTAGGGGACACAGGTGGAAACTGAGTGCCCAAATGAGCCACAGAGATATTAGAAAGAACTTTTTTAGTGTCAGAGTGGTTGACAAATGGAATGCATTAGGAAGCGATGTGGTGGAGGCTGACTCCATACACAGTTTCAAGTGTAGATATGATAGAGCCCATTAGGCTCAGGAAACTGTACACCTGTTGATTGACGGTTGAGAGGCGGGACCAAAGAGCCAGAGCTCAACCCCCGCAAGCACAACTAGGTGAGTACACACACACACACCACACACACACCACACACACACACACACACACACACACACCACACACACACACACCACACACACACACACACACACAGTCAAGCAGGATGGTAAGACAACATAATGAAGCTGGAGGAGAGGGACTGGATGAGTCACACATGGAGATGATTGCTAAGGCATGGAAGAAATCAGTGAGGAATTGAAGGACCTGAGGGAAATTATATGTAAGCTGCAGATAGAACTAAGTGCAGCACAAGAGGAGATAAAAAGCCTAAAAACAGGCCCTAATCAGACTCTGGCCCAGGGGACCAACCCCCAGGTACCAGGAGATGTAGCAATGGCAGGGACCCTTACAATTGGTCCAACCTTTGCTGAAATGCTGAAGAGCCCAGGAGCAATGTCCACAGTCAAGGAAGTTGTAATGAAAGCAGTAACCTCACAGGAGGCAGCTAGATGCACAAGCCAGCTAATGGAAAGAAAAGAGCTATAGCAGTGGTAGGTGTGAAGGAACAAGAGGGTTCCACAAGGGAGGAATCGAGGACTAAAGACAAAGCTGCAGTGGCAGGGATATTAAAGGAGATAGGAATGGAAGGGGCTGAACGAGACATAGAACAGTTTTTCCGGATTGGCCAGTACAACAGAGACAAAAAGAGATTGATCAAGGTAGTGTTCAGGAGCGAGGTCATCAAAGAGGACATCCTTGTAAAGAAGAGCAAACTGAGGTATGCAAGGAACTACAAAGAGGTATACGTTCAGAGGGACCTGGCCAAGGAAGAGATAGTAAGGGCAGCAGATGCAAGAAAAGGCGCAGGGAGAGGGAAGGGAACCAGGGAACCTCAGCCTCCAACCCAGCAATCCCCGAGAGGAGTGGGGAACCCCAATCCAGCAACTTAGGGAGCCCAAGGGGGAATGCAACACCCCAGCCCACCACCCAATAGGACCCCCGCTATTCCCCAGCACGAACCCTTCCTTGCCCCTGCACAATGCCCATCAAAAAACCCAAATCCTCCCTCTCCCCTTACCCCAAGTATCCCCTGCTTTCCTAGCCCCCTGGGCTTCTTCCTGCCCCAAGCAGGCCCAGGCGAGACCTAAGCCCTCCATCCCCCACTCCACCTCCCCCCAACCCCTGTCAACTACACAGCAGGAGAGCGTGCCCTCTCCCCAAGCAATCCCTGCCCCCTCACCCCCAGGACTTCTTCCTGCCCCAAGCAGGCCTGAGCATGACCTAAGCCCTCCATCCCCCACTACACCTCCCCCTGAACCCCTGGCAACTACCTCACAGGAGGATGAGCCTACCCAAGTAGCAATGACCATGGAACAACTTCCTACACTTGTGGGGAGTGAGGGTAAAATTGGATATAAGAAAGTGAGCTTCAAGGTAATGTACTCAAACATTGATGGGATTACCAATAAAGCAAGTTAACTGGCAGAAAGGGTGCAAGAAGAAAACCCTGATGTAATAGGACTCTCGGAAACAAAATTGTCAGGAGTCATAACAGATGCTGTGTTTCCAAAGGACTACTATATGGTAAGGAAAGAGAGGGAAGGGAAAGGAGGTGGAGGAGTGGCCCTGCTGATAAGGAAGGACTGGAGTTTTGATGAGATGGAAATTCCGGACTGTGGCGGATTCAGAGATTACATAACAGGAACTATAACAATGTGTGGACCTAAGATAATAGTGGCAGTCATTTACAACCCTCCCCTAAATGACAGAATACCTAAACAAGAGTTTGATAGGAACAACATGGCAACCATTAATATAATAGAGAGAGCAGCTTCAGTTGCCTGCAGGAATGGCTCAAGACTCTTAATCATAGGCGATTTCAACCATGGAAAGATTGACTGGGAAAATGGGGACCCACATGGTGGTGCAGATACGTGTAGAGCTAAACTCTTGGAAGTGGCAACAAGGAACTTTCTGAGCCAGCATGTCAAGGAACCCACAAGAGTGAGAGGCAATGACGAACCAGCTAGACTCAACTTGATAATCACCCTGAATGAGTCAGAAATAAGGGAAGTCAAAGTTGAAGCCCCCATAGGAATGAGTGACCACAGTGTACTGACCTTTGAGTACTTGGTGGAGGTAAGGATAACCTATCCAAGGATGGGATCGGAGGGAAAAAGGCTAAATTACTGAAGAGGAAAATATGACAAGATGAGGAACTTCTTCAGAGGAATACCATGGGAAACAGAACTTAGAGAAAAGAATGTGCAGGACATGATGGATTTTGTCACCCAGAAGTGCCAGGAAGCTGCAGACAAGTTTATCCCTGTCCAAAAGGAGAAAAATGAAAAACAGAAAAACCCATGGTTCAATCAGGAATGCAAGGTAGCAAAGCAACTGAGTAAAAGAACATGGAGAAACGACAGAAATAACAGAACACTGGAGAGTAGGGAGAGATACCAGAGGGCCAGAAATGAGTACCTCAGAGTGAGAAGGGAAGCAGAGAGACAGTTTGATAATGACATAGCGAGTAAAGCTAAGACCCAACCAAAGCTGCTCCACAGCCACATGAGGAGGAAAACAGCAGTAAAGGAACAAGTGATGAACACAAGTAAAGGAACAAACAAGCGAAAAGGGGAGAACAGATACACAGAGAATGACAAGGAGGTGTGTGAAGAACTCAACAAGAGATTCCAGGAGGTATTCACAACAGAACAAGGAGAAGCCCCTGCACTAAATGAGGAGGAGGCAAACCAACTAACCTTGGAGGAATTTGACCTTACTAGTGATGAGGTCAAAAGGTGTCTGCTGGAGCTGGATGTGACAAAGGCTGTTGGGCCTGACAGAATCTCACCATGGATACTAAAGGAAAGTGCAGAAGCACTATGTGTGCCACTCTCTATAGTGTATAACAGGTCACTGGAAACAGGAGACTTATCAGAAAGTTTGAAGACAGCTAACGTAGTTCCAATATACAAGAAGGGTGACAGGCAAGAGGCACTGAACAACAGGCCAGTTTCCCTAACTTATATACCATGCAAGGTGATGGAGAAGATCGTGAGGAAAAGGCTCATAGAGCATCTGGAGGGAAATAACTTTGTAATGCACCACCAACATGGGTTCAGGGATGGTAAATCGTGCCTCACAGGTTTAATAGAATTCTATGACCAGGCAACAAAAATTAGGCTGGAAAGAGGAGGGTGGGCCAACTGCATTTTCCTGGACTGCCAGAAAGCCTTTGATACAGTACCCCAAGTTGCAGTTGCAGCAACAGGCAGGAGTAAATGGGAAGGTGCTCCAGTGGATAAGGGAACACTTAAGCAACAGGAAACAGCAAGTAACGGTGAGGGGGGAGACATCAGAGTGGCGTGATGTCACCAGTGGAGTCCCACAGGGCTCAGTACTTGCACCCATCCTGTTTCTAATATATGTAAACGATCTTCCGGAGGGTATAGACTCGTTCCTCTCAATGTTTGCTGATGATGCAAAAATTATGAGAAGAATCAAGATGGATGAAGATAGACAGGGACTACAAGATGACCTGGACAGACTGGAAGAATAGTCTATCTTGAGGTTATCTTGAGTTGATTTCAGGTCTTTAGTGTCCCTGCGGCCTGGTCCTTCACCAGGCCTCCACCCCAGGAAGCAGCCCGTGACAGCTGACTAACTCCCAGGTACCTATTTACTGCTAGGTAACAGGGGCATAGGGTGAAAGAAACTCTGCCCATCGTTTCTCACTGGCGCCCGGGATTGAAACCGGGACCACAGGATCACAAGTCCAGTGTGCTGTTCGCTCGGCCGTCTAGAAAATGGCTGCTAAAGTTCAACTCAGGAAAGTGTAAGGTAATGAAATTAGGCGAAAGGAGCAGGAGGCTGAACACAAGGTATCATCTGGGAGGTGAAATCCTTCAAGAGTCAAATAGAGAGAAAGATCTGGGGGTTGATATCACACCGAACCTGTCCCCAGAGGCTCACATCAAAAGAATATCATCAGCGGCATATGCTAGACTGGCCAACATAAGAACTGCCTTTAGAAACTTGTGTAAGGAATCGTTCAGGACCCTGTATTCCACTTATGTAAGACCAATCCTGGAGTATGCAGCTCCAGCCTGGAGTCCATACCTAGTTAAACACAAGACAAAGTTAGAGAAGATTCAGCGGTATGCAACCAGGCTCGTCCCGGAACTGAGAGGAATGAGCTATGAGGAAAGGCTAAAGGAGCTGAACCTCACATCCCTGGAAAACAGAGGAGTAAGGGGAGACATGATAACCACCTACAAAATTCTCAGGGGAATTGACAGGGTGAACAAAGACAAACTCTTCAGCACTGGTGGGACACAAACAAGGGGACACAGGTGGAAACTTAGTACCCAGATGAGTCACAGAGACGTTAGAATTTTTTTTTTTAGTGTCAGAGTAGTTAATAAATGAAATGCACTAAGAAGTGATGTGGTGGAGGCTGACTCCATACACAGTTTCAAATGAAGATATGATAGACCCCAGTAGGCTCAGGAATCTGTACACCAGTAAATTGAAATACACCAGTAAAACATAACTAGAGATAAGATACTAACTCGGGGAAGCAATCACAGGGAGACAAACATGTGAGGGGCATACTCAGAGGAAGGAGAGGAACAGGAAGCCTGGATTAGGGAACATTCCAGCACATGTGGGAGGATTTCAGTGAAGGACTGAGGGTAATGAGGGAGACAGTAGCCAACCTGCAGGATGAACTGAGGCAGCAAAAGAGGAGATAACAAACCTGAAGGAGACTCTTCCCTATTACCAGACACAGACCGTCCCTCAGGAAGATGGTGATGCTACTGATGAGGGGATTACAGAAAAGCACTCATTTGAAGACATGCTTAAAAAGAGCCCTGAAGGTAGGTCTGCAGTTAGGGAAGTTGACATGGAAGTGGCTTCTTCTCAGGAAGCGGCTAGATGTACTAGCCAGCTGATAGAGCGAAAAAGAGCAGTAGTAATAGTAGGCATTAAAGAGCAAACAGGGACCGGTCGAGTGGAAAGGAGAGACAAGGACAAATAGTAAGTTAATGAAATCTTTAAAGGGGTAAAGATGGAGAGGGCTGACCAAGATATTGAAAAGGTTTTCAGGATTGGATGGTACAACAAAGACAGAGGCCGTGTGATAAAGGTGGTATTCAAGAGCGAGAGAACAAAAGAGGACTTGCTAGCAAGGAAGAGCAGACTAGCAAATGTACAGAGGTTCAAAAAGGTATTCCTGCAGAGGGATATGACAAGGGACGAGGGAGTGAGGGCAGCAGCCGCGAGGAGGGAGCACAGGGAGAAAGAAAGGAATCAGGGAGCCACAACCCCGAGCCCTACAATCCCAGAGGGGAGCGGAGAACCCTCCACAAGCGACTCAACAGACACAGTGAGAGAAGCACCTCCCCATCTTCCACCCATTAGATGCCCTATATCCCCCCTCCCCAGGATCTCCCATCCCCCACCCCCAAGCCCTCCCTAATCCTCCATGCCCTCCCTTCTCACCCACCTCCAAGGCCTCTATGCTCCCCCACCCCCCTAAACCCTCCAGTATCCTCCACCCTCCTGGGCCCTCCCTTCTCCCCCACTCTCGTCAGCCCTCCCAATTTCCTCATCCCACTCAGCACTCCCTATCCCCCAACCTCCCTCCAAGCCCTCCTTCCTTTTATGCCCCCCCAAGCCCTCCAAGCCCCTCCTCCTTCCCCCAAGCCCTCCCCTTCTCCCACACTCTCCAAAGGCTCCCCCTCTCACCCCAAGCCAACCCCACTCACCCACCACCCCTTTTCTCCCCAACCCCCCAAACCCTCCCTCCTACACCACCCTCCCCGTACCAGACCCTCCCAGTCCCGCACACCCCAGACCCCCAGGTCCCCCTTCATAGGCCCCCCATCCCAGTCCCTCCCTGTTTCCCTGCTTCAGGGGAAGCAATAGGATCTGAGAAAGGACAGAAGAGAGTCAGCTTCAGGATGATATATTCGAACATAGATGGGATCACCAGCAAGGCAAGTGAACTACGGGAAAGAACACAAGAAGTGAACCCAGATGTAATCGGACTCATAGAAACAAAACTCTCAGGTATCAAACGAATGCAGTGTTTCCCCAGAACTACACTGAAATAAGGAAAGAGAGGGAAGGACGGGGAGGAGGTGGAGAGGCCCACTAATGAGAAAGGAATGGAGCTTCAAGGAGATGGTCATCCCGAGTGGTGAGGGATTCAGAGACAACATAACAGGCACCATGACATTGGGAGGACCAAAAGTAGTAGTAGCAGTAATATATAACCCTTCACCAAATGACAGAAGACCAAGGCAAGAGTATGACAACAACAACATGACAGTTAATACTATAATTCAGAAGGCAGCCTCTGCTGCCTGGAGAAATAGATCCCATCTGCTCATCATGGGAGACTTCAATCATGGAAAGATAGACTGGGAGAACAAGGATCCACATGAAGGAGAGGATACATGGAGAGCCAAACTAATGGAGGTGGCGACAAGAAACTTTCTAAGCCAACATGTCAAGGCAAGGATGAGAGGAAATGATGAACCAGCGAGACTCGACCTAGTCTTCACTCTGAATGACTACGACATAATGATAATCGGCTATGAGGCCCCAGTAGGAATGAGCGACCACAGTGTACTGGCGTTTGAGTATCTGGTTGAGGAAGGGTTATTGAACTTGAGGAGGGGTACAGAAAACAAAAAAACTGGCATTCCGAAAGGGAAACTATGAGGAGTTAAGAAAATTCCTAATACATATAACATGGGAAACAGAGCTCAGGGGAAAGACGGCCCAGGACATGATGGACTTCATCACGCAGAAATGCAAGGAAGCAGCAAACAAGTTTGTTCCAGTCCAAAAGGACACCAGTGAAATGAAGATGTTAAACCCATGGTTTAATCAGAGATGTAGGCTAGCTAAGCAGCAAAGTAATAGGGCATGGAGAAAGTATAGGAATAACAGGACACTTGAGAGAAGAGAAAGATACCAGAGTGCCAGGAATAAATATGTCAGGATTAGAAGAGAGGCAGAAAGACAATACGAAAATGACATCGCAAGCATAGCAGATACTCAACCTAAATTGCTGCATAGTCACATCAGGAGAAAAACAACAGTAAAGGAACAGGTAATGAATATAAGGATTGGGGCAGAAGGATTCACTACAAACGACAAGGAAGTGTGTGATGGACTGAATAAGAAATTCCAGGAGGTCTTCACCTTAGAGCAATGAGAGATTCCAGAGATAAGAGAGGGAATAGTTTATCAGGAACCACTAAAAGAGTTTGAGATTACCAGTGGGGAAGTAAAGAAATTTTACTAGAGTTGGATGTGACAAAGGCTATAGGCCCTGATGGAATCTCCCCTTGGATACTAAGGAAAGGACGAGAAGAACTGTGCCTGCCACTCTACATAGTGGCAACAAATAATTGGAAACAGGGGAACTGCCAGAAATTTGGAAGGCAGCTAATGTAGTTCCAATATACAAGAAAGGGGATAGGCAGGAGGCACTTAACTACAGGCCAGTGTCCTTAACCTGCATACCATGCAAGCTGATGGAGAAGAATGTGCGAAGAAAGCTAGAGGAACGTCTGGAGCGAAAGAACTTTGTAACACAGCATCAACATGGGTTCAGGGATGGCAAGTCCTGCCTCACAGGGCTAATTGAATTCTACGACCAGGCAACAAAAATTAGGCAAGAAAGAGAGGGGTGGGCAGACTGCATATTTTTGTATTGTCAAAAAGCCTTTGATACAGTTCCACACAAGAGGCTAGTGAAAAAGCTGGAGATGCAGGCTGGAGTAAACCCTTATTCAATGGGAAGGTACTCCGTTGGATAAGGGAGTACCTAAGTAACAGAAGACAATGAGTCACTGTGAGGGGTGAGGTCTCGGAGTCCCGCAGGGGTCAGTCCTTGGACCAATACTGTTTCTGATATATGTAAATGATCTCCCAGAGGGTATTGAAACGTTTCTCTCAATGTTTGCTGATGATGCAAAAATTATGAGGAGGATTGAAACAGAGGATGATAGTAGGAGGCTACAGAACGACCTAGACAGAATGAATGAATGGTCCAACAAATGGCTGCTAAAGTTTAACCCGAGTAAATGCAAACTGGAGGCCAGACACAAGATACAGAATAGAAGATGAAGTACTTAATGAAACGGAAAGAGAGAAAGATCTAGGAAGTGATATCACACCAAACCTCTCTCCTGAAGCCCACATAAAAAGAATTACGTCTGCGGCATATGCAAGGCTGGCTAACATCAGAACAGCCTTCAGGAACCTGTGTAAGGAATCGTTTAGAATCTTGTACACAACATATGTAAGACCAATCCTGGAGTGTGCGGCCCCCTGTATGGAGCCAGTACCTTGTCAAGCACAAGACGAAGCTGGAAAAAGTCCAGAGGTATGCCACTAAACTAGTCCCTACAAAATGTTACTACCTACAAAATCCTCAGGGGAATTGACAGGGTTATCTTGAGGTTATCTTGAGATGATTTCGGGGCTTTTTAGTGTCCCCGCGGCCCGGTCCTCGACCAGGCCTCCACCCCCAGGAAGCAGCCCATGACAGCTGACTAACACCCAGGTACCTATCTTACTGCTAGGTAACAGGGGCATAGGGTGAAAGAAACTCTGCCCATTGTTTCTCGCCGGCACCTGGGATCGAACCCCGGACCACAAAATCACAAGTCCAGCGTGCTGTCCGCTCGGCTGACCGGCTCCCAAAGGGTAGATAAGGGTAGAGAAGGATAAACTATTCAACACTGGCGGTACGCGAACAAGGGAACACAGGTGGAAACTGAGTACCCAAATGAGCCACACGGAGGTTAGAAAGAACTTTTTCAGTGTCAGAGTAGTTAACAGGTGGAATGCATTAGGCAGTGATGTGCTGGAGGCTGACTTCATACACAGTTTCAAATGTATATATGACAGAGCCCAGTAGGCTCAGGAATCTGTACACCAGTTGATTGATAGTTGAGAGGCGGGATCAAAGAGCCAAAACTCAACCCGCGCAAGCACAAATAGGTGAGTACAAATGTACACACTTGTGTTGTGACCGTCGTGTTCGATGGACGTGGGTTGGGAACTCTAGGGTTACTAGTGGAGTGGGTGGGGTAATCAGACTACTTCGAAGTGAAAAAGTGTATACAAGTGAATGGAAAAACTTGAATTTTGACGAAAACCATAAGATAGTGAATGAAAACAGTAGAAATAGCATAACTGAAAATAGTTGCTGAAGCACTGTGGCAGTGTGAAGAGCGAAGAAGCCCTGTGACCGTTCGTGACTTCACCCCCGGCAGCAACCCTCCCAACACCACGAGTGGAGACACTTGGAGACTCACTCACCTATTGTGTTAGCAGGTCGGTAAGGTACTTGGAACCCCTCTGGGTAAGGTTGGATTATAGCAATGACTAGGTCAGGAAGGGCGTCTAGGTCCAGCAGTATTATGATTGAAGCAGATGATAGGTTTCTGGAGAAGATGATTGGGAAATTTGTAGAGAAGAGGGATGTTTGGATAGATGATCTAATCCAGGAGATTAAAAGGGAAATCTTTAATAAGATACAGGACGAGGTTCAAAGACACAAACAAGAGTTTATGGATTTTATTCAAGAGGAAATCAGGAAGAGCAGGAAAGAAAGGAAAGTAGAAAAAACTAGGCTTACAAATTAATTTAGCAGGAATAAGGGAAGCATAGCAGGGGAAGAGGGAGTAGTGGGGGATGGAGTAGCGAGTGTGAGAGGGGTGGGGGGTCAGCCAGGGGGGGAGGCGACCAGTATGACCCTGCACTGAGAAAGAGGTCAATCATAATCCATGGATTACTTGAAACCAAGTCACCAGCGAGGCAGGAAAGGATGGAGATTGAAAATTTGGAGCTACAGGGGATCTTGGGAGATATCAGAGCCCAGATGGCAGGGAAATGAGGTGCAAGTCCACCGACGCATTGGGCCATACAACTGTGACAAGAAACGACCTGTCCTCGTACAGTTCACTAACGAAGAGGCAGTGGATTACATACTGCATCACAAACACTTACTCAGAGGAAGCGAAAACTACTACAACGTGTATATTGACAGATACATGACAAAAGTGGAACAGATAGCTCACAGGGCGAGCAAACCTCCACGATACAACTCTTCCGATTTGAGCGTAGCTACACATGCCAGTGCTAACCCGCCCCGTGCTCCACCCTGTGCTAACCAGCTCACACCTGCTTCCCAGGTCACTCTCACCCCAAATCAGCCCTCCCTGCCCCTGCTTATCTCCCCAACACCTCCCCTGACCCCTCAGACCCCATGCATTCAAATCTATCTGCTTCATCCCACATTCCAAGGACCCCCTCATCTCCTCAACCCCCAAAACCCACCCAGCCCTCATCCCCTCAACCCCAAAAACCCACCCAGCCCTTATCCCCTCAATCCCCAAAACCCACCCAACCCTCATCCTCTCAGCACCCCAAAACCCACCCAGCCCTCACCCCTCCTCATCCCCTCTCCTTCCATGTGATCCCCTCCCCCTTGCAAGGGAGGCATATGGATCCCCGTGGGGATGGGGGGAGCCGCCCCACCACTTCCTCCATTTCCCACTTCCCCCCTTTTGCCCCAATGCCCACACCTACCCCGAGTTCCCCCCTGACTAATACAACCTCCCTCCCATTCTCACTACCGATGTTCCATCCGCCCCTCTTTCCCCCACCCCCTCTATGCTTCCCCCCCCCAACCTCTCAACCTCTATCTGACTCTCAACCTTACACTATCTCCCAACCCCTCCATGCCCCTCAGACCCTTCCTAATCTTCAGACCCAGTATGCCCTTCCTACTCCTGACCTACCTACCCAGGCCCTACCCCAGACCATCTTAGATGCCCAGCCTCCATTCGCCTCCCAAGCACCCCTCCCGACCCCTTTCACCCCGAGACATCCCCGGATCCCCCAGCCCCCCTTCACCCCCCCAAACACCCCCCAGATCCTCCCAGACCCCCCAGAAAAAGGGCGAACTCTGGTACCAGAGTTTCCAAGAAGAATCTCAAGGTTTGGTACAGCAATGCTGATGGGTTATCTAATAAAGCAGAAGAGATGAAAGAAAGTGAGGCAGATCCTGACAAAGTTGCAATAGTGGAAACTAAAATAAATGACATGATCTCGGATGCAATCTTTCTAGAGGGCTACCAGGTGATAAGAAAAGAGAAGACACAGAGACAAGGAGGGGGAATGGCACTCCTAATAAAGCAGAAATGGAAGTTTGAAAACCTGGGAAATCGGGTTACCAATGAGAGCACAAGCTTCATACATGGAACTCTGAAAGCAGACGGGAGGAAGATTGTGATCTTCGTAATCTACAATCCCTCTCCAAACAGTACAAGACCCAGGAAGGAGTATGATGACAACAACATAGCATGCATAGATAAACTGCAGAAAGCAGCAACATTAGCTCACAGAATGAGAGCGAAGCTGCTTGTCAAGGGGGTATCTAAATCATGGAGAGATAAATTGTGAATCAAGGAATCCCCATCGAGGGGACGAAACGTGGGGAGCAAAGTTAGTAGATGTTATAGACAGGAATTTCCTAACACAACATGTGAAGGAAGACACAAGGGAAAGAGGAGGAGACGCACCGAGCTCATTAGACATGATTTTCACCCAGAACGTAGAAGACATCGAGAATTTGGAGCATGAAATACCTCTAGGGGCCAGCGACCATTGTGTCCTAGTCTTTGACTACATGATGCAATTCAAACTTGGGGCCATGGGACAAGAGGTCTGGGAAAGGAGAGTTGACTACAGGAAAGGGGACCACAGGAGGATAAGGGACTATCTAGGAGAAGTGCAGTGGGAGGAAGAAATTAGAGGAAAAACAGTCCAAGTTATGATGGACCTAGTTATATGGAAATGCCAGGAGGTCAAAGAGAGATTTATACCAACAGTAAAGGGAAAAATAAGAGGGACTATAATAACCTATAGTTTAATAGACAGTGTCAGGAAACAAAAATGACCAGCAGGCGGGAGTGGAGGAAGTACAGAAGACAAAAGACAGAGGACAACAGGATCAGATGCAACAGAGCTAGGAACGATTACATTAACATAAGACGAACATCGGAAAGGATCTATGAGAACGATATTGTGAACAAAGCGAAAAACGAACCTAAATTACTAAACAGCCACATAAGAAGAAAAATGTTGGTAAACGACCAAGTGACAAGACTAAAGAAAACAGAGGAGGCATATACTGAAAGTGACAAGAATATCTGCGAGGCACTGAAGGCCAGTTTCCATGGAGTGTTCATAACCGAGCCTGAGCAGCTCCCATTGATAGAAGAGATTACCCTAGATGAAAGACTGTCAGATATAGAGATGACAGCAGGGGAGGTAATGAAACAGATGACGACACTGGATGCAAATGAAGCGGTTAGACCAGACAAAGTATGACCGTGGATACTAAAGGAGGCTGCACAGGCCCTCAGCGTGCTTCTGGCAATGATCTTTAATGAGTCACTTATGTCAGGAGAACTGCCCAGTTGCTGGAAGAAGGCAAATGTCGTACCGATTTTCAAGAAAAGTGACAGGGAAGAGGCACTTAACTATAGATCTGTATCACTGACAAGCATCCCCCTGTAAAATACTTGAATGAATAATTAGGCTACAACTGGTTGCACACTTGGCGAACGTTAGGTTTGTGAACAAACAGAAACATGGGTTCTGAAAGGGAAATCGTACCAACAAACCTTTTGGAATTCTAAGATAAAATATCGAGTATAAGACAGGACAGAAATGGTTGGGCAGACTGCATATTTCTGGACTGCCAAAAAGCCTTTGATATAGTGCCACACATGAGACTTCTGTTCAAACTTGAGAAGCAGGCGAGGGTGAGAGGAAAGGCCCTAGCATGGATACAGAACTACCTAACAGAAAGGAGCTAAAGAGTTACGGTAAGGGGCGAGAAGTCGGACTGGCGAACAGTAATGAGTGGAGTACCTCACGGATCGGTGCTGGGCCCAATTCTATTTCTAATATATGTTAACGACATGTTAACAGCAGTAGAGTCCTACAAGTCGATGTTCGTGGATGAGCAAAGTTGGTGAGAAGAGTTTTGACAGATGAGGATTGCAGGACCCTACAAGAGGACCTAAACAGGTTGCAGAGATGGTCAGAGAAATGGCTACTGGAGTTCAACATGAGCAAATGTAAAGTTATGGAAATGGGACTACGTGATATGAGACCAAATGGACAGTACACAATGAATGGGAACTGCCTACCTGTGACGACGCGAGAAAGAGACCTGGGTGTGGACGTATCACCTAATCTATCTCCTGAAGCACATATAAATAGGATAACGACAGCAGCGTACTCTACACTGGCAAAAGTTAGAACATCATTCAGAAACCTAAATAAGGAGGCATTTAGGGCGCTTTACACTGCCTACGTGAGGAATGTCTTAGAGTATGCTACTTCATCATGGAGTCTCCATCTGAAGAAGCATATAAGGAAACTGGAAAAGGTTCAGAAGTTTGCAACGAGACTCGTCCTAGAGGTACGAGGGATGAGGTATGAGGAGTGCCTGAAGGAACTGAGCCTTACGACACTAGAACGAAGGAAAGAGAGGGGGGACATGATAGGAATGTATAAAATACTCAGGGGAATTGACAGAGTGGACATAGAAGAAATGCTCACACGGAATAGTAACTGAATGATGGGGCATGGGTGGAAGCTGGAAACTCAGATGAGTCACAGGGATGTTAGAAAGTTTACTTTTAGTGTGAAGAGTAGTGGAAAAATGGAATGCATTTAAGGAACAGGTTGTGGAAGCAAATACTATTCATAATTTTAAAACTATGTATGACAGGGAAATAGGAACGTAGTCATTGCTGTAAACAACCAATGCTGGAAAGGTGGGATCCAGAGTCAATGCTCGATCCTGCAAACACTGCAAAGGTCAGTACAAATAGGTGAGTACACACACACGCACACACAGAAGAAGGAAGACAGAAGAGTAAGGGGAGACATGATCACTACCTACAAAATCCTCAGAGGAATCGACCGGGTAAACAAGGATAAACTATTCAACACTGATGGGACGCGAACAACGGGACACAGGTGGAAACTGAGTACCACATGAGCTACAGAGACGTTAGAAGGAACTTTTTCAGTGTCAGAGTAGTTAACGGATGCAATGCATTAGGCAGTGATGTGGTGGAGGCTGACTCCATATACAGTTTCAAATGTAGATATGATAGAGCCCAGTAGGCTCAGGAATCTGTACACCGTTGATTGACAGTTGAGAGGTGGGACCAAAGAGCCAAAGCTCAACCCCCGCCAGCACAAATAGGTGAGTACACAACACACACACAACACACTACACACACACACATACACACACACACACACACAACACACACCACACACACACACACACCACACACACACACACACACACACAAACACACACACACACACACACACACACACATACAAACATAATATATATTAATACAGACATAACAGCACTGATTGAAACAAAGCTAACGAAAACCATAACAAATGCAGTGTTCCCACAGAAATATTATGTTATGAGGAAAGAGAGAGAAGGAAGAGGCCGTGGTGGTGTAGCTCTTATGGTAAGAAAGGCTGCGACTTTGAGGAGATGGTTATTCAGGGCTGTGAGGGTTTCAGTGACTACATAACAGGTACCATAACAACTCGAGGACAAAAAATTATAGTCTAGTCATATATAATCCACCACCAAATGACAGAAAACCCAGACAGGAATATGATAGAAACAACATGGCCACCATTAACATAATAGAGAGAGCAGCTTCTGTTGCCAGCAGGAATGGATCTGGACTACTAACTATGGAAGACTTCAACCACGGGAAAATAGACTGGGAGAACAGGGATCCGCATGGTGGACCTGAAACATGGAGAGCTAAGCCTGCTGGATGCGTCAACAAGACACTTTCTAAGCCAGCACATCAAGGAACCAACAAGAATGAGAGGAGAAGATGAACCAGCCATGCTCGATCTGATATTTACCTTATGAGTGGGATATAAGGGAAGTTAAGATGGATGCACCCTTGGGAATGAGTGACCACAGTGTATTAAACTTTGAGTACCTGGTAGAGCTGGGAATTATCTCCCCCCAAAAAGAACTATGAAACAAAAGGCTGGCTTACCGAAAGGGGAATTATGAACAGATGAGAAGTTTCCTAAGTGAAATACCTTGGGACACAGACCTCAGAGATAAGTCTGTACAGGGTATGATGGACTATGTCACCCAAAAGTGTCAGGAGGCAGTAAACAGGTTCATCATGTCCCAAAGGGAAAAATCAGGGAGGCAAAAGAAGAACCTATGGTATAATAGGGCATGTATGGAAGCAAAGGGACTGAACAAAAGGGCGTGGAGGAACTTCCAGAATAACAGACAGAAAGCAAAGAGAGATACCTGAAAACCAGGAATGAGTATGTTTGGGTGAGAAGAGAAGCAGAGAAAAATTATGAAAATGATATAGCAAACAAAGCCAAGACCGAACTAAAACTACTCCATGGTCACATCAGTAGGAAAACAACAGTGAAAGAACAGGTAATGAAACTTAGAACAGCCGAGGACAGGTATACAGAGAATGACAAAGAGGTGTGTGAAGAACTCAACAAGAGGTTCCAGGAGGTCTTCACAACAGAACAAGGTGAGGTGAGTGTCCTAGGAAAAAGGGAAGTAAAGTTTCTTGTCACCACCTCCACTAGTTTGGCTCTCCATGTATCCTCTCCTCCACACGGTTCCTTGTTCTCCCAGTCTATTTTTCCGTGATTGAAGTCCCTCATGATGAGCAGATGAGATCAATTTCTACAGGCAGCAGAGGCTGCCCCTCTCAATTATGTTATTAACTGACATGTTGTTTCTGTCATACTCTTGCCTGGGTCTTCTGTCATTTGGTGGAGGGTTATATATCACTGCTGCTATGATTCTAGGTCTTTCCATCGTCATGGTGCCTATTATGTAGTCTCTAAACCCTTCACAGGGAGGAGCCGGTGGCTGAGCGGACAGAACACTGTGCTCATAATCCTATGGTCCTGGGTTCGATCCCGGCGCTGGCGAAAAACAGTAGGCAGAGTTTCTTTCACCCTGATACTCCTGTTACCTAGCAGTAAATAGGTACCTGGGAGTTTGTCAGCTGTCACGGGCTGCTTCCTGGGGGCGGAGGCCTGGTTTGAGAACAGGGCCGCGGGAACACTAAACCCCAAAGTCATCTCAAGATAACATCAAGATAACCTTCACAGCCTGGGATAACCATCTTCCTGAAACTCCATTCCTTTCTCATGAGTAGGGCCACTCTCCCCTACCTAGGGCCTCCTCCCCTACCCTCCCTCTCTTCCTTATTACAGTGTAATCCTGGGTGAACATCGCATTTGTTATAATTCCTGAGAGTTGTGTTTCCGTGATTCCAAAAACATTTGGGTTTACTTCTTGTGCTCTTTCCAAAGTTCACTCGCATTGCTTGTAATCCCATTTATGTTCGTGTACTTCACATTGAAGCTCACTCTATTCTGTCCATCCACAGTTTCTGTTGATTCCACTGGAGTAGATAAACATGGAGGGTCTGGATGGGGAGGGGAAAGGGGGGCCCTTTGGTCGTGAGGGGAGCTGAGAGTAAGGGGGACCTGGTTTGTTGGGGGGGGGGGAGGGGCTGAGAGGATCTGGTTTGGAGAAGGTAGGGGCGAGTGAAGGCTTGGAGGGGTTGGGGAGAAGGGATGGTTGGGGGGGGATGGGGAGAAGAGGGGGGCTTGCGGGGGAAAGGTTTTGGGGGGGAGAAAGGAAGGCTGGGGGTGGGGGAGAAAGGAGGGCTGGGGGAGAGAGGGGGAGGAAAGAGGCTTGGGGGTGGGGGAGGAAGGAGGTTAGGAGGGTGGGGGTCGAGGGAGGGATACGGGGGGGGGGAGAAGGGAGGGATTAGGGTGGTGGAGGAGTGTAGGGGCTGGGCAGGTAGGGCTTCTATTGGGTGGGAGATGGGTGGATCCTCCTCCCACTGGGGGCTGTTGAATTGCCTGTGGGGATGGGGGGTTCCCCCACACCCTTCTGGGATCATAGGGTTGGGTAATGGTTCCCTGATTCCTTACCCTCTCCTTGCTGCTGCTGCCCTCCGTCTCTCCTCCTGGTCATATCCCATTGCAGGAATATCTTCTTGAACTTCAGTACATTGAGCAGGCTGCTCTTCTTTGCTAAAATTTTCTCTTGTGTCCTCGCTTTTGAAAACCATTTATATCAATTTATCTTTGTTTTTGTTGTACCAGCAAAGCCTGAAAACCTTTTCTATATTCAGTTCTTCCCCCTCCATCTGTTCCCCTTCAAGGATCTCTTTGACTGTAGATTTGCCCATATCTCTCCTCACCCTTGACATTGCCCCTATTTGCAAATAGGGCCCCTATTTGCTGGTTAATACCTACTATGACTACTGCTTTTTTTCTCTCAATCAGTCGGCTAGTGCATCTACCTGCTTCCTGAGAAGTAGCAACTTTCATGGCAATTTCCTACACTGCAGAGACAACTTCCGGGGTCCTTCTAAGTATGTCTGCAAATGAGGGTTATATTGTAGAAGTCCCTTCTAATTGATAGGATGAGGGGACAGGGCATGGGGAATGGTGGGGAGGACTGGGAGACTGGGATACCTTGGATACCTTGAGGTGCTTCCGGGGCTTATCGTCCCCGCGGCCCGGTCATCGACCAGGCCTCCTGGTTGCTGGACTGATCAACCAGGCTGTTGGACGCGGCTGCTCGCAGCCTGACGTATGAGTCACAGCCTGGTTGATCAGGTCCTTCCGTGATTTGCAAGCCAGGGTTTGCCAGTTATGCCCTTATGTGTAGTGGAAGCGTGTTGAACAGTCTCGGGCCTCTGATGTTGATAGATTTCTCTCTCAGAGTACCAGTTGCACCTCTGCTTTCAACGGGGGTATTCTGCCACATCCTGCCATGTCTTCTGGTCTCATGGATGTTATTTCTGTGTGCAGGTTTGGGACAAGCCCCTCTAATATTTTCCACGTGTAAATTATATGTATCTCTCCCGCCTGCGCTCAAGGAATACAGATTTAGGCTCTTAAGTCGGTCCCAATAGTTTAGATGTTGTACCGAGTGGATTCTAGCAGTAACGGACCTCTGCACGCTCGCCAGGGCAGAGATAGAGAGATTATATATTATATATATAGTATATATAGGGGGGTACCACCTCTGGTGCAATTATAGGGACCCAGAGCCTCAGAGAAGGGAACACAGAGCATTCAGGGAAAAACTTGCCATTTAACTCTGAATACATGAGGGTGTTCGCTTCTCCTACCACCCCCCTTTTTTATGGT
>WNGS01028583.1:13674620-13697827 GCA_020271785.1 Procambarus virginalis | reverse complement strand
TGGGCGACGAGTCTGAATAAGGTGAATCATTTTCTGGTTTTAGTGATTTAGAATCAGAAAAGAGTTTTACCTCGCCTGTCGCTAGTGCCAGTAGTGTTGACCAGCAAACTTTTGTCGCGTCAGCAGTGTCTTGCCCAGCCAAGCTCAGCCGTATGGCACCACATGGAAAACAATGATTAACAAAGTTTCTCAACTTTAAGTAATTTTCCTCATCGTCCCTTCCACCCCTACTGTGCGAAGATGAGCTTCAGCTCCTGGTACACGAATTCCTCGCCGTGTGCTGCTGTTGCCGGTCGGAAGACAGCAGGTGTATTTGTGTGGAGTGATGGTGCAGATTTTTACCCAGAAACTCCCGCTTTTGACGATACAGATGTTCGTATAAGAGGCCTTCTTCCTGATAATAGTGATGAAATGTGTGAAATGGACTTCTTTACCGTATATTTTGATGAGCCGCTCTTGGAACATATTGATCAGGAAAAGAACATATATGAGGCTGATCTCACTGGTGAGGCGTTTTCTGATTTTCACGATCACAGCGTTGAAAATATACAACTGTAGGTGAAATGTATGTGCTTTGGCACCATGTATGTTGATGAATTATTGCGTCAAACACGTAATCAACCATTATTGGAGCAAAGACTAAACTGATCCAACAGCATTGTTCGGGAAATATATGTCTCGAGACAGATTTGAGATGATCATCAGGTGTCTTCACTTTGCAATTAATGAAGACAAAACACAAGATAATAGGCTTTGTTGGGTGAGACACGTTCTGAATGAAATTATTGGAACGTACAGAGATTTCTACGTACCAACTCAGAAGCTAATGATTGATGAATCCCTTGTGCTTTTTTAAGGACGTGCTGCCTTCAAGCAGGATTCCCTCCAAACGCCACAGATTTGGATTGAAATTCTTTGTACTCTGTTGTACTCTGTGACTGTGAAATAGAATTGTGTTACACATGATAATGTGTTTGGGTACAAATGTAAACATTCCTGCTTATGACAAATATGGCTTCTCAGGTAGTGTGGAGAAAAAAACTGCTTGCAGCATAACTGAACTAGTGGCCACATATTAAACACAGATAAATATATTATCAGTCCCTTGCTATCTAGGTTCTTGATTGGTAAATAGAACTGGAGTGAGTGGCAAGGAAGGAAAATGCTAGTGTTTCACAATGATATTGAGGTAGGTGATTGCAAGTTAAGAAAACTGGTGGAATGCTTTCAGTGCGGTGTAAAGTCAGGCGTGAAGGGAACATGTTGACCACCATTCACCCTGGCACAATGGTGGACTGTGGCAAGGTGAACAGAATCACCAGACAAGTAATGTATAAGCCAGATTGTGTTATGGACTATAACATAAACATGCGTTTGGCGGATAAATGTGATATGATGGTTGGGGCAGTAGAGTGTGTACGGAAAATGATTAAGTGGACCATGAAGATGTTTTTCGATCTTGTTTACGTAACAATGATGGACAGTTACATTATGTATTATGTGAAAACAGTTGATAAACAAAATTTCCGTGCGTTTAGTTTTTACTGTAGTGACACAATTACTAGAAAAGTTTGGCAAACCAATTCCTGGCATACAAAAGGCCCATTGTGAACCTAGTATTGCACCATGTTCCCACACCCAGGCTCGCTTTCGGGGAGGCCTTTCAGACACACAAAAATAAGAATTTGTAACCAACTGGAAAGCGTGCAGTAGGCCAGCGTTAGTGCACTGCGTGTAAGACCACACAAAAGAGGCCACTGAAACGTAAATTAGTGCTAACATGATGCGAAGCATGTGCCGTTTCTTTGTGCTATATCAAATGTTTTAACGAGTATCATGGTCTCCAGGATTTCTAAATGTCCAATAATGGTGCAAAAACATATACATATTGAGTGAGTGAGTGTATATATTGTAAACAATAAATAATACATTTTATATTTCTCGAAAAATAAATTATTTTTGTGCACATACTTGTGAAACTAACATGTGAGTGTACTAAATTTATGGCACTTGAATTATAATACAACATCAAGTGATAATATATTGAACAATACCAGTGAAAAAATAGGTTGTAAAATACGCCATAGATGCTGTAAATAATGCCGCGAAAATAAATTCCCGGCAACTCGAGCTGCTTGAATGTCGCAGGCAATGCCTAGGGGACCAACGTTTCCTCTTACAAAATACGTCTGAATTTGGCCATTTACTTGTAAGGCCGAAAATGGACGTAATTTGAAAATAAAAATAAATTTAGGATTTTTCCAAAACAGTAAGTTAAGGATCCTCTGGTTGGTTAGGAGGGCAGGAAATTCTCCTAAAGTTTCAAAACGTCATTTAAAAGACTCAAACAGAAAAGGAATAGTACATCACTTTCGTAAGTCGATTTCATTTCAAATTACGTCCATTTTTGGCCACAGCGCACACACGAGTGAAAAGCGACGTTATATTTAAGAGCTGGGCAAACCCCAGCCAATAAGGTGTTGCCTCGCCATGGTCCGTTAACCTCACTGGGTGCGTGGGGTTTAGGGTGAAAACCGACAAGCGGCCCGACAACTTTGCACCAAGCAATATCATACCCAAAAAGAAAATATCAACTGCCCTAAAGCTGGGCACATGGAACGTCAGGACACTGACACCAGGTTTCTCTGACGACCTGCAAGAAATCAATGACGCCCGAAAAACAGCAATCATTGATAGGGAGCTGAGCAAACTGCAGATGGATATTGTTGCTCTCCAAGAGACCAGGCTCCCTGGATCAGGATCTGTGAGAGAGAGGACCTTCTCTTTCTTCTGGCAAGGAAAACCACCTGATGAGACCAGAGAACATGGTGTGGGATTTGCCGTCAGGAATACACTGTTGGGATACATTATGCCACCGATGGGGGAAACCGAACGAATTCTGTCTCTGCAACTGCACTCCCAAACAGGACCAGTCAATGTAATTAGTGCATATGCACCTACCCTGACTTCTCCAGCAGAGGCAAAGGAAAAATTCTACGATGACCTCAACAGAGTCATAGCAAAAATCCCTGTAAAGGAGCCACTGTTTATCCTCGGCGACTTCAACGCCAGAGTGGGTGCCGAGCACAACATCTGGCCCACTTGTCTGGGTAGGATGAATGAGAACGGGCAACGTTTGCTAGAACTCTGCTGCCTTCATGGTCTCTGTGTCACCAACACGTTCTTTGGCACAAAGCCTCAACACCGAGTATCTTGGAGACACCCCAGATCCAAGCACTGGCACCAGCTTGACCTGATTCTTACCAGGCGTGCAAGTTTACCCAGTGTCAAGATTACGCGTAGCTACCAGAGTGCTGTCTGTGACACCGACCACTCCCTGGTCTGTAGCAGGGTCAAGATGCAACCAAAGAAGATTCATCACTCTAAAAAGACGGGCAGACCTCGCATCGACACCACTAAGACCCGAAACCAGGACAAGGTGAAAGATTTTGCACGAGTGCTCGAGGAAGCTCTCCCTGGCCCAGCCGGGGTCACTGCCTGTAAAAGATGGGAACACTTCAGAGACGCTGTGTTCAACGCTGCCATTTCCACCTTTGGCAAGAAGACCAGCAGGTCGGCTGACTGGTTCGAGGCTCACTCGGAAGAGATGACACCTGTCATTGAAGAGAAGAGAAACGCCTTGGCAGCCTACAAAGCCTGCCCAAGTCAGCGCAACTTACAGATCCTTCGGGCCATCCGCTGCAAAGTACAGCAGAGCGCCAGGCGATGTGCCAACAACTATTGGCTCCAGCTCTGCTCCCAGATACAGACTGCAGCGGATACAGGCAATGTAAGGGGAATGTATGACGGCATCAAGCAGGCCCTCGGCCCAATCCAGAGGAAGACCGCTCCTCTGAAATCTGCCACTGGCGAGGTGATTCAGGACCAGACACTGCAGCTGAAGCGCTGGGTCGAGCACTACTCTGAGCTATACGCCAGGGACAATGTGGTCACCGAAGACGCCCTGAGCGCCATTGAGTGTCTGCCTGTGCTAATGGAGCTCGACAGCGAACCGACCCTCGAAGAACTCAGTGATGCCCTAGACTCCCTTGCTCCTGGTAAAGCTCCTGGCAAAGATGGCATTCCTGCTGAGACCTTGAAGTGCTGCAGAGGTAGCCTGCTCATGGAGCTGCATGAAATTCTCTGTCTCTGCTGGGAAGAAGGAGAGGTGCCACAGGACATGAGGGATGCCAACATCGTCACGCTGTATAAGAATAAAGGTGACAGGGGCGACTGCAACAACTACCGTGGAATCTCCCTCCTCAGTACTGTCGGAAAGCTGTTTGCTCGAGTCGCATTGAAGAGGCTCCAAGTACTTGCAGAGAGAGTCTATCCAGAATCACAATGCGGATTCAGAGCTGACAGGTCCACAATCGACATGGTCTTTTCCCTCAGACAACTGCAGGAGAAATGCAGGGAACAGAAGCAGCCACTCTTCATAGCCTTCATAGATCTGACGAAGGCCTTCGACCTCGTCAGCAGGGATGGCCTGTTCAAGATCCTCCCCAAGATCGGATGCCCACCCAGGCTCCTCAGCATCATCAGATCTTTCCATGAGAACATGAGGGGCACCGTGGTCTTTGATGGACTAACATCAGACGCCTTTGACATCCGAAGTGGAGTAAAGCAGGGCTGCGTACTGGCTCCAACCCTATTCGGGATTTTCTTCGCAGTTATGCTGCGGCACGCCTTCGGATCTGTCACGGAAGGCATTTACCTCCGGACCAGGTCGGATGGAAAGCTCTTTAACCTCGCCAGGCTGAGAGCCAAGACGAAGGTTCGGCTGAGGTGTCTGCGCGACTTCCTTTTCGCCGACGACGCAGCAGTCACTGCCCACTCAGCCGAAGACCTCCAACGGCTCATGACCCGCTTCAGCGAGGCCTCTCAGGCTTTCGGACTCACCATCAGCCTGAAGAAAACACAAGTCATGGGACAAGGAGTGGACTCCCCACCTGACATCGGCATCTCCGATTCCAAACTGGAAGTCGTTCACGACTTCGTGTACCTGGGCTCCACAATCTCTGACTCCCTCTCTCTTGATACGGAGCTAAACAAACGCATCGGTAAGGCATCTACTACCATGTCGAGACTGACAAAGAGAGTGTGGGCCAACAATAGGCTGACTGAGTATACTAAGATTCAGGTTTACAGAGCCTGTGTCCTGAGCACTCTCCTTTATGGCAGTGAGTCTTGGACACTCCGCGCCCGTCAGGAAAGACAGCTGAATGCCTTCCACATGCGCTGCCTTCGACACATCTTGGACATCACCTGGCAGGACAAGGTGACAAACAACAACGTCTTGGGGAGAGCAAGAATCACCAGCATGTACACAATGCTGAAACAGAGACGAATGCGCTGGCTCGGGCACGTTGTGCGAATGGGCGACGGCAGGATCCCCAAGGATCTCCTGTATGGAGAGTTGATGCAGGGAAAGCGTCCAACAGGCAAGCCCCAGCTACGGTACAAAGACGTATGTAAGAGGGACCTGAAAGCCATGGACGTCGATCTTGCTATATGGGAGACACTGGCTGCAGACCGTTCAGCCTGGAGGCAGTCTGTTCAAAGAGGTCTCTCCAAGTTCGAGGAGTCACTTGCCAAGGAATCGGAGGCAAAGAGACAGAGAAGGAAAGCCAATAGCCAGGAAGACAGACCAGAATCGGACTTCGTTTGTGCTCGGTGTGGGATGGACTGCCACTCTCGGATTGGCCTCATCAGTCACACCAGACGCTGCACCAGGATTGACAACCAAGGCGCAACTCCATAGTCTCCCGAGACTGAAGGATGCCTACTACTATTTAAGAGGACGGGTTGCGGGGACAAACCTTCATTGAGTGAGCATGTTGCGTGACGTCATTGTCCAAATTCTCGGCTCATTTACGTCATTGGTAAGTACAATTAATTGTTGTTGTTATTTTTCTCATGCTCAGAGCAAACATATGAACACTTTTATAAGAGTAATTGTGTTGTTGTTGTTGCGCCTTGCAGTGTTGAATGCTATTAATAGCAGAGCAGCATAAGGGTTAATGGCTAAAATATCCCACCATTGATCTTTATCTCCAATATCCTACCATTGATCAATTGATCAATTGATCTACCATTGATTGATTAAGCAGCCCATCATCTCACATCACAATCTTAATGGCTAAACAGCCCATCATCCTAATCTACAATTAAATTAAATAAAATAATTTTGTTTATTCAGGAAAAGTACATACATAGATGATGAGTTACAAACATAATGTTGGATTTATAGATAGAGCTAGTTCATACAATTCCTAGAGCCGCTAATACGCATAGCGTTTCGCGCAATCTACAATCTTAAAAGCTATCTGGCCATTGACAATGAAAATCAAAATATACATCATTTATCTAAGATAACAATCTTAATCCCAGAATATATTACCAAATATAATCTTAATCACCTAATCTATTGCATTCACTGGAGTGAAAGCTGACACAGAAAATTTGAAAGCAACTCAAGAATCTCATCAAGACTTAATTAATTGGTAAGACTCCCTTACCTTGAGGTTACTTTGAGGTTGTTTTAGGGCTTAGCGTTCCCGCGGCCCGGTTCTCGACCAGGCCTCCTCGTTGCTGCACTGGCCAACCAGGCTGTTGGATGAGGCTGCTCACAGCCTGATGAATGAATCACAGCCTGGTTGATCAGGTATCCTTTGGAGGTGCTTATCAAATTCTCTATTGAACACTGCGAGGAGTCAGCCAGTTATACCCCTTATGTGTAGTGGAAGCGTGTTGAACAGTCTCGGGCCTCTGATGTTGATAGAGTTTTCTCTCGGAGTATCTATTGCACATTTGGTCTTCTACAGGGGTATTCTGAACATTCTGCCATACCTTCTGGTCTCATGTGGTGTTATTTCTGCATGCAGGCTTGGAACTAGCCCCTCTACTATTTTCCACATTGTAAATTATTGTGGATCTCTCTCGTCTGCACTCAAGAGAATACAGATTTAGGCATTTTAGTTTGTCCTGGTAGATTAGATGTTTTACTGAGTGGATTCTAGCAGTAAAGGGTCTCTGCACGCTCTCCAGGTTAGCAATTTCCCCAGCTTTGAAAGGCGCTGTCTCAACAGTAGGTTATCTTGAGGTTATCTTGAGATGATTTCGGGGCTTGTTAGTGTCCCCGCGGCCCGGTCCTCGACCAGGCCTCTGTTACGTACCCATAGCTGGCTACGTAATAAATTTATATAAACTTTCGTGATATTAACTGTATATGTGTATATGTATTATATTCATCGTGGGAGTTGGCAATGTCAAGGGGTACAGGAGCGGTGGCGTCTCCTCACATGTATTTGACCTGTTCGATTCGGGAACGAGAGTTTGCTGGACCTGTTCAGTTTAGTGTTCCAGGTGTCACAATATTTATATTCATAAATTACGTGTATACAGTAATTACGCAGTTAGCATTGTACTTATTAATTTGGGAAATACCTATTATGTTAATTTTTATTCTACATGTAATTTGAGAACCAGTGGTGGTTGATTTAGTCTCATTTATTAAAAAGTCATTGTTTTCTAACCCTCATCCTGTTGAGCGGAGGGGAGAGAGGACTTGTGGGTTGGGTAGCCACGCGCAGTTCAGTTGCTGGCTGGCGCTTGGGGACGTAACATGGAGCTAAGTCTGAGTCTTTTGTGTTCTAGCTTTTAGTAGTTATTTGTTCTGGGAGAGACATTCTTATTTGTTATTTGTAATAAGTGAATCATTGAGTATATATGTTGAAATATAATATTTTTATAACTTATGCATATTTCTTCTTTCCTAAGAAATATTTTACTTTCTCTGTACGTGTCATGGAGTTATACTGGTAACCAGCTTATACAACCTCATGATTACCCTAGACTAGTTGATTTCAGGTTGGTGGTTACGAGCCTTAACAAACGATAGGTAACAAAGAGATATGGGGGCCTGTGCCGGGAAATATTTTTCCCACTTAAACTTAACTGTGCTAATCTAACCTTGCCTTCCTAGGTACCAGTGTCTTGTGTGTTTTCTACTATTAACTATTCCATGTGCCATGCAAGCCTTCCTGTGTGACAAGTAACAATGTTTCACGATTTTGAGGTAAGTCATCCTATAACTTTTGTTTGTGCAGTGAGGCCAAGCAAATTTTCAGTGTGGTGAAAATTTTACAGTGAAGTGAAGTGCAGTGCCAGTGTGTTTATTATTATTGTTGTGAATCAAGTGCCAAGTGTTAATCACGATGGAGGATCAAGTGTTGTCGCTGTTGACTAACCCAAACTTTGAGGGAATTAAAAACCTAACAAAGTCTGCGTTAGTAAATATGGCCAGTAAGCTAGAATTAACTGCCAGAAATAGCATGACTAAGGCACAAATTCTGAGAGTCATAGTGACACATTTTGTTGAGAACCAAGAATTAGGAGAAGAATGTCTGGAGGAAGTTAGAGAAGAGTCAAGTGATCAAATTGCTTTAAGGCGTCTTGAGTTAGATGCACAAGTAACGTATGCTAAACTTGAGGCTCAAGAAAAAGCCAACGAATTTGCAAGACAACAGAAATTATTAGAGATTGAGGCTCAAAAGCAACAGAAATTATTAGAGATGAGCTCAAAAGCAACAGACATTAGAGCTTGAGACTAACGTTTAGAAGTTGAGGCACAAAAACAGAGAGTTGTAATTGAGTTGCAACTAGAAGCAACCAAGAAGGAGCAATTAGAGATTCAACAACAAATGGCTGACACTAATTCAGGCTTGAAACACAGCGTATGGCAGCTGGGCATGGAAATTCTAGTAATGTTTCAATTAATAATGATAATAATCCCATAAGGATGAGTAAATATATAGAATTACCCAAGTTTAATGAGGAGGATCCTGAGGTTTTCTTTGCACATTTTAATAAGATTGCCATCAGTATGAACTGGCCAAGGGATCAATGGGTAGCAATTATGCAGTCTCAATTTAAGGGCGTAGTCAGGAGGTTTTTACATCCCTACCTGACGCTCATAGTTTTGATTATGAATTTGTAAAGAAAAGCATCTTAAATGCTTATCAATTAAATCCAGAGGCACACAGGCAAAAATTTAGAAACCTAAGGAGGGTAAGTGATCAGACAATAGCTGATTTTACTCGTCAAAAGACGAACTATTGCAACAGATGGTTAAAGTCACTTTCAGTAACAGATTTTGATGCTTTAAAGAATCTTCTTATCATGGAAGAAGTATTGTCTTGTCTCCCAGACAAATTATCTACTTATATGGCAGAACAAAAGAATGTAACAGACATTTATGAGCTGTCAAAGCTCGCTGATGAGCATGAGTTGTTGACTAAGGCCCAGTTTACGGCCACTTCACCTAAGTTTAATCGTAAAGTAAATCATAATGCTCACAGAACTCCTTATCAGAATCCCTCCAGTCCTAGTGCTCCAGTTACTCCCATGAGCTCTTTTCTTACAAAACCTAATCCTGCTACTTCATTGTCAGGAATGTCAAATAATAATAAGGTTAATTCTAAACCTACAGTTGGTTCTACAGGTGTGTCCACTGTAAGGTCCTGTTCCCATTGTAAGAAAAAAGGCCATGGAATTAATTCCTGTTTTATCTTGCACCCTGAGTTACGACCAACTGGTCTCATTTATTGTAGAGGTGTGCAAAATAAATTTACTAATAAACATGTAACTGTAAACCCAATTGGGTGAAACAGTATTCACCATATATGTCTTCAGGTGAAGTTTTGTGTGTTGATGGGAAGTGGAAGCTGGTGAATATTCTTCGTGATACTGGTGCTTCCCAAACCTTAATTTCTGCTAGTATACTTTCTAATGTTGAAAAGAGAGATACTGGAAAAGTTGTTGTTCTTCAGAGTGTTGCAGGATGTCAAACTGTACCTCTGATAGATGTTACTTTAAGATCCACCATTGCTCCTAGTTTATGCACTGTGGGTGTTTGTACACAGTTGCCCATCCCAGGTGTGGATGTTATATTGGGTAATGATGTGGCCATAAATCATGTTGTGGGTGAGAATGATCCCGTTTGTGTAAACAGCCAGTTGCAGATCATGTTTATCCTGCCTGTGCTGAAGTTAGTTCTATGAACGAACCTGTTGTAGTAGATGGTGTTGTCCATCCTACCTGTGCTGATGTCAGTACTATTATAAATCCAGTTGTCAGTTCTGATGTTACTCAAGCATTTGTTCCAGTAACCAGTACCCCTTCAGTGGAGAAGTGGGATGTGGTTGTTCCAGATTCCTGTGTGGCCGATTTAGTTGTTGAGAGTAAGCCTGATGCTATGACTCTGCTTTATTCCAATAAATTGGGAAAGGATGTCCATGTACCAGTGTCTTGCCCGCTCACTACGAACGTTGTGCCAGGAGTTGAGAGAAACTTAAAAGCCACGACTCTGTTGTATTCTAGCCAAGTGAATGGTTTAAGACAAGATGTCGGGTTGGCAGAAGTATTCCCGCTCACTCCAAGTTTAGAATCAGTTGTCGAGAGTAAGTCTGTTGTAGAGGCCCCGCCTCACCCTAGTCAAGTTGATAGTATAGGGGAGGAGGTCAAATTACCTGTTACTTGCCCGCTCGCTTCAGATTCTTTAATTTATGTGCATTGAGTAGAACTGACCCTAAGATTTCAGAGAGAAGCAAGGAGACAGTCTGTACTGTAGATCCAGTTCTGGAGAGTGTGGGAAATCAACCAGAGGATCAGCTTCTGTCGAGTAGATGGAGACCCATTGAGCCTCCCTCTTCAGTTGTCTGTGAGGCTGTGACCCCGCTTGGTAGTGTTATTGATTGTGAACAGACAGTACTCCAAGCAGCTCCAGATGTCATGGGAGGAAATTTTGGTAAAACCATTGAGAGTAGTAAAGTTTCATTCGGATCTAAGTTGCAGAGAGTTGTGGGTTGTGATTCTTATTCCATGTGGAGTAAGTATTTCTCATTGTGTAAATTGAGTCAGTGTGTGTGTAGAATGTTGAAATCTACTTTTATTCTGCAGGAGTCATTCTCTTGTGAAGTAATGGACTGTGGGACATCTTTGTCCAGCCTTGTGGTTGAGCAGAGAGAGTTTACTCAAGTAGGTTGTGCATCCGGTTGTTCTGAGGAAGTGGTGAGTTATACTAGAGCAGTGTCTCTATATTCAGATCCAGTTTATTTTGATGCAAGAGTAGTGAAACAACGTGTATGTTCCACTCAAGTTTGGTGTTGACCTTCAGAGTCATATTGGTGTTGACTTTCAGAGTCATATTGGTGGTGAAGGATTTAATCATACTTGGGAGCAGGTGTTTGAGGCTCCAGGTGTGTATTTCAAGTTGGGGGATAAGGTTATCCTACCTAGTGTTAATCGTGTGAAGGGTTACAGATTGTCCTTGGGTGTTTCCCAGGTAATCTGCTGTGCATCTTCAAGATGTTAAAACCCTTAAACCTCTTGGTTGATTGTTTGTCATCAGACGTAAATCACTTGGGAAGTGATGGTGAGGGTTGTCAAGTTTTCGGCATGTTCTGTTAGTCTTTTGGAAGACTAGAAGGTTGATGAAAGTGTGTGTTGTGTTCAAGTTCACCTCAGAAATTGTGAACTTGTCTTCAGAGTCATGATTGAGATATGGTGCCTAGGCATATGCCTGTGCAAGGTAGCTTTTGCACTTATCTTGGTTGTATTTCTTGGTTTCAAGGCCAAAGGTTTGCTAAGTTGGTGTGTTGTGTTGCTGAAGGTTCTATGAATGGGGAAATATTATACATAATTGTGAAGTTTAATGCTAATTTCTCTAATTTTAGTATCCATTGGGCGAGAGTATGTGTTCCACAGAGGATCAAGAGTGATGAGGAGCAGATGCTTTTGTCAGAGCATACCCAGGAGAAGTCCCACTACTTTACATCCAGTCAGAGTCATGGAAAATGGAGTCTGTCTTGGAAAATTCCACCATCTAGAAAATGGATCATATGGAAATATGGGACTGATCTAGGAGAAATAGTAGAAACAGATGTAGAAAATAATTGCAGTGATGTCTGTGTGAAAACAGTTACCTTTATTGACAATTCTATTCATGCTAATGATGATAATGTTGATGATAGGTGTGTGAAGTATGATCTGAAACAAAGTGAAATAAATGAGATAGTACCCTGGAGAGATAAATTTGCATACTCCAGTGAAAACATATGTAGAACTTTCTGAGTTTCATGTAAGAAATATTGGAAGTGTTTCATTCTGTTCAGAAATATATCCTTATTGCTTGTACATGTTTGGTGAAATTAATACCATAAATCAAGTGTCATACATTCTACTTCAGAAAAAATGCCATTGATCTTCAATCCATTGCTTTTTTTCTTGGAGGTGGAAGTGTTACGTACCCATAGCTGGCTACGTAATAAATTATATAAACTTTCGTGATATTAACTGTATATGTGTATATGTATTATATTCATCGTGTGAGTTGGCAATGTCAAGGGGTACAGGAGCGGTGGCGTCTCCTCACATGTATTTGACCTGTTCGATTCGGGAACGAGAGTTTGCTGGACCTGTTCAGTTTAGTGTTCAGGTGTCACAATATTTATATTCATAAATTACGTGTATACAGTAATTACGCAGTTAGCATTGTACTTATTAATTTGGGAAATACCTATTATGTAATTTTTATTCTACATGTAATTGAGAACCAGTGGTGGTTGATTTAGTCTCATTTATTAAAAAGTTATTGTTTTCTAACCCTCATCCTGTTGAGCGGAGGGGGGAGAGGACTTGTGGGTTGGGTAGCCACGCGCAGTTCAGTGCTGGCTGGCGCTTGGGGACGTAACATGGAGCTAAGTCTGTTCTTTTGTTTTCTAGCTTAGTAGTTATTTGTTCTGGGAGAGACATTCTTATTTGTTATTTGTAATAAGTGAATCATTGAGTATATATGTTGAAATATATATTTTTATAACTTATGCATATTTCTTCTTTCCTAAGAAATATTTTACTTTCTCTGTACGTGTCATGGAGTTATACTGGTAACCAGCTTATACAACCTCATGATTACCCTAGACTAGTTGAATTCAGGTTGGTGGTACGAGCCTAAACAAACGATAGGTAACAGCCTCCACCCCCAGGAAGCAGCCGTGACAGCTGACTAACACCCAGGTACCTATTTTCTGCTAGGTAACAGGGGTATAGGGTGAAAGAAACTCTGCCCATTGTTTGTCGCCGGCGCCTGGAATCGAACCCAGGACCCCAGGATCACAAGTCCAGTGTGCTGTCCGCTCGGCTCCCTAACAGTATTGCAACAGTATTCGACTCTAGGGAGCACTAGCGTCTTGAAAAGTATTATCATCGGTATATCCTCTCTAGTGTGAACAGTTCTTGTTATCCAACTTGTCATTTTTCTTGCAGTTTTGACGGCTACTTTAAAGGTTAATTGGCTAAAAAGGCAAAAAGGCTATAAATGCTACTTTAAAGACAAAAGGCTAAAGCCAATAAATCAAGCAAAATCCATACATCACACCATGAATAATGTAAATACTCATTATTACAATAACAATTTATCCTTTAAGGACTACAAGCATTACATACAATCAGAATCAAGGCCATAAAACTCGTGTTCCACAAAACAGAGTAAGGTTGGCTCATATGCTATATCACTAACATTAATAGACTGAAGGAAATCAAGCTCCCAAGACAGATAAGACAAAAGGAGCTACAAGTGCAACTAGATGTTCATTCTGTCAGGAAGCACATATAATATATCAGTGCACACTCAATGCAGACGGTGCCAGCCGAATGGATCGACTGAAATATCTGAATAGGTGCATCCATTGTTGCGGAGGCACAATTCAAGAGNATATATATATATATATATATATATATATAGATATATAATATATATATATATATATATATATATATATATGCGAACAAGCCTGAATGGTCCCCAGGACTATATGCGAATGAAAACTCACACCCCAGAAGTGACTCAAACCCATACTCCCAGGAGCAACGCAACTGGTATGTACAAGACGCCTTAAACCACTTGACCATCACGACCGGACAAAATGAGGTGATAGCCGAAGCTATTTGAACCACCCCACCGCCGGCACTCGGATGGTTATCTTGGGCATAGCATTTTACCAAATCACCTCATTCTTTGGGGCACACGTGAGGAACACAAATGCGAACAAGCCTGAATGGTCCCCAGGACTATATGCGAATGAAAACTCACACCCCAGAAGTGACTCGAACCCATACTTCTGGGGTGTGAGTTTCATTCGCATATAGTCCTGGGGACCATTCAGGCTTGTTCGCATTTGTGTTTCTCACGTGCGCCCCAAAGAATGAGGTGATTTGGTAAAATGCTATGCCCAAGATAACCATCCGAGTGCCGGCGGTGGGGTGGTTCAAATAGCTTCGGCTATCACCTCATTTTGTCCGGTGTGATGGTCAAGTGGTTAAGGCGTCTTGTACATACCAGTTGCGTTGCTCCTGGGAGTATGGGTTCGAGTCACTTCTGGGGTGTGAGTTTTCATTCGCATATAGTCCTGGGGACCATTCAGGCTTGTTCGCATTTGTGTTCCTCACGTGTGCCCCAAAGAATGAGGTGATTTAGTAAAATGCTATGCCCAAGATAACCATCCGAGTGCCGGCGGTGGGGTGGTTCAAATAGCTTCGGCTATCACCTCATTTTGTCCGGTCGTGATGGTCAAGTGGTTTAAGGCGTCTTGTACATACCAGTTGCGTTGCTCCTGGGAGTATGGGTTCGAGTCACTTCTGGGGTGTGAGTTTTCATTCGCATATAGTCCTGGGGACCATTCAGGCTTGTTCGCATTTGTGTTCCTCACGTGTGCCCCAAAGAATGAGGTGATTTGGTAAAATGCTATGCCCAAGATAACCATCCGAGTGCCGGCGGTGGGGTGGTTCAAATAGCTTCGGCTATCACCTCATTTTGTCCGGTCGTGATGGTCAAGTGGTTTAAGGCGTCTTGTACATACCAGTTGCGTTGCTCCTGGGAGTATGGGTTCGAGTCACTTCTGGGGTGTGAGTTTTCATTCGCATATAGTCCTGGGGACCATTCAGGCTTGTTCGCATTTGTGTTCCTCACGTGTGCTACAAAGAATGAGGTGATTTGGTAAAATGCTATGCCCAAGATAACCATCCGAGTGCCGGCGGTGGGGTGGTTCAAATAGCTTCGGCTATCACCTCATTTTGTCCGGTCGTGATGGTCAAGGGTTTAAGGCGTCTTGTACATACCAGTTGCGTTGCTCCTGGGAGTATGGGTTCGAGTCACTTCTGGGGTGTGAGTTTTCATTCGCATATAGTCCTGGGGACCATTCAGGCTTGTTCGCATTTGTGTTCCTCACGTGTGCCCCAAAGAATGAGGTGATTTGGTAAAATGCTATGCCCAAGATAACCATCCGAGTGCCGGCGGTGGGGTGGTTCAAATAGCTTCGGCTATCACCTCATTTTGTCCGGTCGTGATGGTCAAGTGGTTTAAGGCGTCTTGTACATACCAGTTGCGTTGCTCCTGGGAGTATGGGTTCGAGTCACTTCTGGGGTGTGAGTTTTCATTCGCATATAGTCCTGGGGACCATTCAGGCTTGTTCGCATTTGTGTTCCTCACGTGTGCCCCAAAGAATGAGGTGATTTGGTAAAATGCTATGCCCAAGATAACCATCCGAGTGCCGGCGGTGGGGTGGTTCAAATAGCTTCGGCTATCACCTCATTTTGTCCGGTCGTGATGGTCAAATGGTTTAAGGCGTCTTGTACATACCAGTTGCGTTGCTCCTGGGAGTATGGGTTCGAGGCACTTCTGGGGTGTGAGTTTTCATTCATATATATATATATATATATATATATATTATATATATATATATATATATTATATATATATATATATATATATATATATATCCCACCAGGACTCGAACCGTAGCCAGCACAGATGCTTCACAAGACCCATATTAGCTCTCCAATATTAACAGGAGCTTGATAATCTAAATCATCAAGATCTAAGATTTCTGTCTCCAAACCTCTCTCTTGCCTTAATGCCTATGCCTCCATCGTTTCATAACAATTGACTTCATAATAGTCCAGGATGGACCGAAACGTCGTCGTCTTTCAACTTCTAGTGTGAGTGGTTTGGTCAACACTTTTCATCCATGTTATTGTGACTTTTCACGTGCTTATTTTATCAGTTGTCACAAGAGACACAACTGCATATATTCACATCAACCGTTATACCCCAAGTGAGATTATCTTTATATACACATATTTAAGTGTATTATCCAGCATTATCTTTAATGAATTTTTTCACAGCTGTGCATTACTAAAAGATCTCTAAATAAGTGTTTTAGTAAGAGCATTTCATTGCAATATATCTATAATCAACTGTGGCAAACCCTATTTTAGATGAAAACTAGTAGGGCAATTCTACAGGATCTTATCAAACTTTTACCAACGTAATATATCAATCAATAATTGTGGAAAAAATAGTCATTTACCATTCTTACGAAATTATTAATATTTATTCACTAGATGCATATGGCTCGAATATAAACATATTGTTACTTTTTTTATAATTGTGTAACATACTACCACAGGTTCCAAGGAGGTAAAGAAGGACGATATTTGGAATCATATCTTAAGTAGACAGGATAAATATATTATCAAAATACATATACATTTTTATATATTTATATAACAAAAATAATGTCGGATATGTCAAAATGGCTAACAGTTCTCCACCTGCTACAAGAAACGGGAAATATAAGGACACTTTCAGGTACACTACAAACAGTGGATACTAATGAAGAAACTGGAAGGCCTACAAACCACTTAAATCAGTTCATTGACAAATGTCATCACTTGGTTCAACAGCTCATCATTAACCTTAATCTACAATCTTAACCCTTAAATGGTGCAATGCATACATATACGATTGAAGTAACTGTCACAGAAAGGCGCACATCGTACATATACGATTGGGGGTCCCGCACACGATTTTAAATGTCCCACGAGGGATAGGGGCAGCTATAGTCCAGCCGAAGGCGACAGTAAACAGACGCAATCTTGGAAAACAAATCCAGCATAGGACGCCATTTTGTGGAGGCCTCAGTGCAAGTTCAAGTATGTTTATTGAGACAAGGAAAAAATACATCTCAAAGGGATAGAGTAGCTATCTCTACCCCCTCAGTTACCAAAGAGAGACCATTGCGAGAACAACACGTACCAGCAGCCGACCGTGCTCAGCACAGCGTGCAACCCAATCTTTGACTAAGGATGAAATTCATCAGGAATTATTTCAGAAGGTTGACGAACCTGATGTTGACAACTCTGACATAGTTGAAAACTACACACAGCTGGAAGATGTGGTGACGATCAACAGTGATAGTGAACATGTGGGTGCCGCAAAGGGCAGACCTAGACTCTCTCCCAAGCCTCCTTGCCCACACTCTACTCCACTTCGTACCCAACCACATAGTTCATGTGTTACTGTGCAACATGATGATGTTTTGGGCGACGAGTCTGAATAAGGTGAATCATTTTCTGGTTTTATTGATTTAGAATCAGAAAAGAGTTTTACCTCGCCTGTCGCTAGTGCCAGTAGTGTTGACCAGCAAACTTTTGTCGCGTCAGCAGTGTCTTGCCCAGCCAAGCTCAGCCGTATGGCACCACATGGAAAACAATGATTAACAAAGTTTCTCAACTTTAAGTAATTTTCCTCATCGTCCCTTCCCACCCCTACTGTGCGAAGATGAGCTTCAGCTCCTGGTACACGAATTCCTCGCCGTGGTGCTGCTGTTGCCGGTCGGAAGACAGCAGGTGTATTTGTGTGGAGTGATGGTGCAGATTTTTACCCAGAAACTCCCGCCTTTGACGATACAGATGTTCGTATAAGAGGCCTTCTTCCTGATAATAGTGATGAAATGTGTGAAATGGACTTCTTTACCGTATATTTTGATGAGCCGCTCTTGGAACATATTGATCAGGAAAAGAACATATATGAGGCTGATCTCACTGGTGAGGCGTTTTCTGATTTTCACGATCACAGCGTTGGAAATATACAACTGTAGGTGAAATGTATGTGCTTTGGCACCATGTATGTTGATGAATTATTGCGTCAAACACGTAATCAACCATTATTGGAGCAAAGACTAAACTGATCCAACAGCATTGTTCGGGAAATATATGTCTCGAGACAGATTTGAGATGATCATCAGGTGTCTTCACTTTGCAATTAATGAAGACAAAACACAAGATAATAGGCTTTGTTGGGTGAGACACGTTATGAATGAAATTATTGGAACGTACAGAGATTTCTACGTACCAACTCAGAAGCTAATGATTGATGAATCCCTTGTGCTTTTTTAAGGACGTGCTGCCTTCAAGCAGGATATTCCCTCCAAACGCCACAGATTTGGATTGAAATTCTTTGTACTCTGTTGTACTCTGTGACTGTGAAATAGGAATTGTGTTACACATGATAATGTGTTTGGGTACAAATGTAAACATTCCTGCTTATGACAAATATGGCTTCTCAGGTAGTGTGGAGAAAAAACTGCTTGCAGCATAACTGAACTAGTGGCCACATATTAAACACAGATAAATATATTATCAGTCCCTTGCTATCTAGGTTCTTGATTGGTAAATAGAACTGGAGTGAGTGGCAAGGAAGGAAAATGCTAGTGTTTCACAATGATATTGAGGTAGGTGATTGCAAGTTACGAAAAACTGGTGGAATGCTTTCAGTGCGGTGTAAAGTCAGGCGTGAAGGGAACATGTTGACCACCATTCACCCTGGCACAATGGTGGACTGTGGCAAGGTGAACAGAATCACCAGACAAGTAATGTATAAGCCAGATTGTGTTATGGACTATAACATAAACATGCGTTTGGCGGATAAATGTGATATGATGGTTGGGGCAGTAGAGTGTGTACGGAAAATGATTAAGTGGACCATGAAGATGTTTTTCGATCTTGTTTACGTAACAATGATGGACAGTTACATTATGTATTATGTGAAAACAGTTGATACGCAAAATTTCCGTGCGTTTAGTTTTGCTGTAGTGACACAATTACTAGAAAAGTTTGGCAAACCAATTCCTGGCATACAAAAGGCCCATTGTGAACCTAGTATTGCACCATGTTCCCACACCCAGGCTCGCTTTCGGGGAGGCCTTTCAGACACACAAAAATAAGAATTTATAACCAACTGGAAAGCGTGCAGTAGGCCAGCGTTAGTGCACTGCGTGTAAGACCACACAAAAGAGGCCACTGAAACGTAAATTAGTGCTAGCATGATGCGAAGCATGTGCCGTTTCTTTGTGCTATATCAAATGTTTTAACGAGTATCATGGTCTCCAGGATTTCTAAATGTCCAATAATGGTGCAAAAACATATACATTGAGTGAGTGTATATATTGTAAACAATAAATAATACATTTTATATTTCTCGAAAAATAAATTTTTGTGCACATACTTGTGAAACTAACATGTGAGTGTACTAAATTTATGGCACTTGAATTATAATACAACATCAAGTGATAATATATTGAACAATACCAGTGAAAAAATAGGTAGTAAAATACGCCATAGATGCTGTAAATAATGCCGCGAAAATAAATTCCGGCAACTCGAGCTGCTTGAATGTCGCAGGCAATGCCTAGGGGACCAACGTTTCCTCTTACAAATACGTCTGAATTTGGCCATTTACTTGTATGGCCGAAAATGGACGTAATTTGAAAATAAAAATAAATTTAGGATTTTTCCAAAACAGTAAGTTAAGTATCCTCTGGTTGGTTAGGAGGGCAGGAAATTCTCCTAAAGTTTCAAAACGTCATTAAAAAGTCAGTTGAAAGTTTCCTCTCCTAACCTTTCTGAGTAAGCCGGAGGACTCAAACAGAAAAGGAATAGTACATCACTTTCGTAAGTCGATTTCATTTCAAATTACGTCCATTTTTGGCCACAGCGCACACACGAGTGAAAAGCGACGTTATATTTAAGAGGACGGGTTGCGGGGACAAGCCTTCGTTGAGTGAGCATGTTGCGTGACGTCATTGTCCAAATTCTCGGCTCATTTACGTCATTGGTAAGTACAATTAATTGTTGTTGTTATTTTTCTCATGCTCAGAGCAAACATATGAACACTTTTATAAGAGTAATTGTGTTGTTGTTGTTGCGCCTTGCAGTGTTGAATGCTATTAATAGCAGAGCAGCATAAGGGTTAATGGCTAAAATATCCCACCATTGATCTTTATCTCCAATATCCTACCATTGATCAATTGATCAATTGATCTACCATTGATTGATTAAGCAGCCCATCATCTCACATCACAATCTTAATGGCTAAACAGCCCATCATCCTAATCTACAATTAAATTAAATAAAATAATTTTGTTTATTCAGGAAAAGTACATACATAGATGATGAGTTACAAACATAATGTTTGATTTATAGATAGAGCTAGTTCATACAATTCCTAGAGCCGCTAATACGCATAGCGTTTCGCGCAATCTACAATCTTAAAAGCTATCTGGCCATTGACAATGAAAATCAAAATATACATCATTTATCTAAGATAACAATCTTAATCCCAGAATATATTACCAAATATAATCTTAATCACCTAATCTATTGCATTCACTGGAGTGAAAGCTGACACAGAAAATTTGAAAGCAACTCAAGAATCTCATCAAGACTTAATTAATTGGTAAGACTCCCTTACCTTGAGGTTACTTTGAGGTTGTTTTAGGGCTTAGCGTTCCCGCGGCCCGGTTCTCGACCAGGCCTCCTCGTTGCTGCACTGGCCAACCAGGCTGTTGGATGAGGCTGCTGACAGCCTGATGAATGAATCACAGCCTGGTTGATCAGGTATCCTTTGGAGGTGCTTATCAAATTCTCTATTGAACACTGCGAGGAGTCAGCCAGTTATATCCCGTATGTGTAGTGGAAGCGTGTTGAACAGTCTCGGGCCTCTGATGTTGATAGAGTTTTCTCTCGGAGTATCTATTGCACATTTGGTCTTCTACAGGGGTATTCTGAACATTCTGCCATACCTTCTGGTCTCATGTGGTGTTATTTCTGCATGCAGGCTTGGAACTAGCCCCTCTACTATTTTCCACATTGTAAATTATTGTGGATCTCTCTCGTCTGCACTCAAGAGAATACAGATTTAGGCATTTTAGTTTGTCCTGTGTGACGGTGTTCCCCCCCTTACGATTCTCCCACGCCTGCTGTAAGAGTCATGTCCACTATTCCCGAGCGTTCTCTACATTGCAGGCAACAATTGAACATATGTGGGAGAGAACAGTATTCTCGAAGAGCCGAGAAATTTGCGAAAATGTAGTATTTTGGCCTGTGGGATAGGCCTTTAGGGAGCCAATATGGCGCTGGCAAGTCTGTTCTCCCGCCAAAACTGTGTGACGTCAGTGGCGCCAGATTGGTCACCGTCAGCGACATGGCACTGGGAGCCAATGAAAACCAACTTTGGGAAAAGTGACGTCACATAGGCATAGGGGGGTCCGCCCGTGTTGGCGCCAGGCGACATCAGTCTTTCACGACACGTCCGAGAGGTAGGACGCGCGATCGGTCATCCTGTCAGAGTGACGGATTTACCGAACTCCGGTGGATTTAAGCGTCTCCAGTTGTTGGCACGCACTCTGTGAGGTCTTCCTACAACCAGTAGTGGCTCAGATAAGGAATTGACAGAATATTGAGCAACAAGTGCTCAGGGGACAGGTGCGTTGCAAGAAGTGGGCCGGGCATCGACGTGTGTCGTCGTTGGCAGTTCACCAGTATAAGAGACAGCTCAGTGGCCGGGCCACCCACCGTGAGTGAACCGGGTTGAACAGCCTTGTCAACCAGGTTGAACGTGTGATCGACGATCCTGTCAAGTTGACAGTAACCCACTTCGTGGAACCCTACGAGTCAACAGTTGGATGCAAGCACGTCGAGAAGTCTTCCCAATACCTAGCGATATATCTAGACGACGAGGGATTGACAGTGTTGTGAGCTTCAAGTGCTCTGAAGTCGGGTGCTGTGCGTGTGAAGCTTAAGCAGCAGTCTGGTACGGCTGGTAACTTCACCGTGACTTCGTAGTGGGGAGAGACAGTTCCTCTGGGAGTACAGTGACAAGAACTAATTGGGAAACGTACGACGACCGCCGAGACGTAGGTGGCTGCCGTAGTTGGGAGGAAAGTTGACGGCCAGGAGACCGACTTCGACCCTGCGACGTACTGTAGAGGAAGGGGCACGGACCTGCTGTGTACAGAAGCGGCGAGACGCGACATCCTAAGGTGTGGGGCTTGTGTTTTGGATGGTGAACGAGGCGAGAGCTGGACCAGGAGCTACAACCCAACTGTCATCCTAGGATAGGTGAAGTAGGTGTTACAGTTACCCTCCCATTTCCCCATTAGTTAGCTTATATATTCTTGTTAGAATATTTTATATGTCGTGAGCAGTCTCAATTGAGTTTAAGTCACAGAGAGCACAGTATGTGGTGAGGCTACCAGAGCGCTCACAGTACAGTTTACATATATATATCTATGTGTGGGGTGTGCAAGCACCAAGATTCATCAGAGGAATTACTGTGACTATTATTAATCTACAGTGAGTATGTAGTATTATATATATATTGGTAGTAAACAGATATTGGTGTATTGATCTCTATAATCTATGATATAAATGCCTGTGGATGATCTATAAATCTATTGATATAAAATGCTGTGGATTGATCTCATAATCTTGATATAAGTGCCCGTGTGTTGATCTCTATGATCATTAAATAAAATGCCTGTGTATTGATCTTCTGATGTATATATGATATATATGCCTGAAATTTGATTACCGATTTATATATGACATGCCTGTGTACTGAATAATATCATATACGTGGAGTGATCGTCAGTGATATCTCTTTAAGAGAAAGTATAGATATAAAGAAAAGTTCAGTGATCAAGTGAGTGCATTCACAGTAAATATTATTAAGAATAGAGTAATCTTTTGGTACGGTGAAAAGTCACTGTGAGAGTATGTGAATAAGATGTTGATCGTGAGGCCAGTGAAATCATAAGTAAACCCTGTGAACGTTGAATAGTGTTTTGAAAAAAAGTTAAATAAACGGGGATCGTGACAATTAGAAAACAAGTACTAGTCTGTTCCCACGATCGCGAGGGTCCCGGTCAGCTGAGTCTGACAGGTGACACGTCCGATGTTACCATATCGGTGCGCTCTAGAATATTATGCTATGAATGGAGCAATTGTCATATATTTAACTCCTGAAT
>WNGS01028583.1:13635047-13647124 GCA_020271785.1 Procambarus virginalis | reverse complement strand
AATATTATATTAGGGGTACCACCTCTGGTGTCAATGTAGCAGGGACACACCTGCATCGGAAGAGAGAAAATCCAAAGAGTACATCAGAGAAGATCTGTGTGGATCCTCACTCGAACTACATTATATCTTTTCTTCTCCTACCACCCCATTATTCGTTTTGGTATGTGTGTATTATTTTCGTGCAACTGTACAGTTTAACAGAGACATCTACACAAACACATACAGTATTGATTACATCAGGACAACTCTTCACATTCGAAAAGCTCCCGTCCAGCTCCTCATGAGGTTGGGTGCGAATACATGGATACAGGACCATTTCCCCTGTGCATGCGACACTGAGGCGCTGAAAACACAGAAACTGCATGCTCGTGGGTCTCTAGTGTTTCGAATGAGTTAGACCTCACCAACTCCTTCAAAAAGCTAGCAGCACCTTTACCCCAGGCACCAAGAGTCTCTGTGCCTATCGGCACGAGCCTGTAACAACTTTCTAGGTCTCTGTACTTGTAGATTTTCTGGGTCGCTCTGAAGGTGGCTGCCCACCCTCCCTCCGCTGAGCTGTCACGTAAATAGGTATCAGCCCACGTAGATGCACAGGTGTAATCCCATACGACCTGTTTTACCTTCCCTCCATGGCTGCAGGGTGACTCCATCACTGTGCGTTTTGGCTGGTTGTCAGGTCTGCACAACTGGGGTTCCCTTTGCTGGGACACCAGGCTGTAGCCAAAACTTCTCTTGAGGATGTCATTGACTGCCTCAGTGTCTAGCAATCTTTTCCCCTGTGTCTTACCGACATGATAAGCCGATGGCCTGCCGTATTGGTCTGCCCGTGCCTGGCCGCAAATACACCGGTGCTCGGTGGAGAATATATATATATATATATAAATCTATATATATATATATATATATAGATATATTAGTATATATATATATATATTATATATACTAATATATATAATATATATGTCGTCCCTAGTTAGCCAGAACGCACTTCTCGGCCTACTATGACGAAGGCCGATTTGCCTAATAGCCAAGTTTTCCCGGAATTAGATTTTTTTCTAATTTTTTCTTATGAGATGATAAGCTACCCATTTCATTATGTATGAGGTCAAATTTTTTTTATTGGAGTTTAAATTAACGGAGATATATGTACCGAACCCTAACCAACCCTACCTAACCTAACGTAACCTGTCTTGTATAGGTTAGGTCGGTTAGGATAGGTTTCCGAAAAAGTTAGGTTAGGTTAGGTTAGGTAGGTTAGGTAGTCGAAAAAATAATTAATTTCTGAAAACGTTGGCTTATTAGGCAAATCGGGCCTTGCATAGTAGGGTAGGCTGAGAAGTGCGTTCTGGCTACTATGGTAAGACAATTATATATATATATTTTAAAACCTATAAGGGGTACACCTCTAGTGCAAGTGTGGGGACCCTAGCCTCGGAGAAGAAAATAAAGGTACTCAGAGAAGACCTTGTGGATCCTCACTGAAACACTTTGATATTTCTTCTCCTACCACCCCTATTCTTTTGGTATGTGTGTATATTTATCTAATTTATTTGAAATGTCATTACACAAAAAAAGTTACAATATTGATTACATGCAGGGTACAAGGCTGCTTGTCACAAGTTGAAAAGCTCCTCCAGCTCCTCAGATGGCGGGCAGGAACCATGGATGCAGTGAGCATTTCCTCTCTGGATTGCCACACTGAGGCGCTGAAAAGAAAACTGGCAGCTCTAGGGTCTCTAGTTGTTTCGATAGCTTAGACCCCAACTCCTTCAAAAAGCTAGCAGCACTTTTACCCCAGGCACCAAGTGTCTCTGAGGCAATGGGGACAAATTGTAGTGGTGCTCAAGGTCTCTGTATTTACGTGACTTGGCCGCTTCCCGGTGATGGCAGCTCCTCCTGCTTGAGTAGCACTGAAGTCAACATAGGTATTGGCTAAAGTTGAACCGCAAGTGTAGTCCCACACCAACTGTCTACCATTCTTCCAGGGGTTCACCGTGATTCCATCTGGGCGACCGACAGGCTCATTAGAGTTGCGGGATTAGGTACGGGGCTCTCTCTCTGCTGGACAACCGGCTGTGGTAAGGCTTCTCTTAATAATGTCATTGACCTCGCCGTGTCTTGCATGCCATCCTCCTGTCTTTGGCAGAGAAGGCCATGCCGTCCGTACCTGTCGGCCTCTGCCTCGCCGCAAATACACCTGTATTCGGTGTGGATTGGGGCAGCGAGACGGAGAGCCACGGCAATTCGGAGGCCTGCGGTGTGAGACGGGTGCCGGTTGCTGACATTGGGGTTGCTAATAGGAAATCACCTGCATGGGGAGCTGCTACAGCTCTAAGTCGGGCAGTGTCATGTGGTGTTGTCGCAGCTTCTAGCAAAGTCGCAGCTGCTCTTGGTCGGCAATGGGGCGATCCCAGCTGGATTGCTTATGGGCTTCAGAAGGCAGTGGTTGGGGTGCTGGTCCTGCGAGAGAGACCCATTTGGTTGTGCAGTCTGTGAAGCTGGGATCATGTACCCCTGCCTGTTGAACTAGGTGCTCAGGTAGGATTTCCTTCACCAAGTTGTCAGACCCCACTGACGAGGACAGGAACGCTGGTACAGCAATTTGTGTTGCTGTGCACATGCCAAGGCCCCCGAGTCTGACAGGAAGGGAGGCCAGTTTCCTCTGCGAGTTGCTGAGGGAAAGATTGGGGGCTTTTCTAGTGTTGATTTCAGCAAGCTGTCGTACTCTTCTAATTTAATATTGTTGAAAGATGGCGAACATCTTAGAAAGTAGGTCAGCCTGGGGAGGGACAAGCATCTGGTGATGAGGTAAAGTGCATCATGGGCATCGATGTCTTCAATCCTCTCGTTCATCCTCTTCAGTTCAGTGATCTTCTTACCAAGGACCTCGTCGATGGCATTCCTTCCAAGAGGAGCACCTAGGAGTGTGCTGTCCTCAGGGTTGGTTGTATGAATGTCAGGCAAAACAACCTTTATTTGCTCTATTATGTGCTGGCTGGTGGAGGTTATTTCGCACTTGGAAGGGTTCAGCGTGAGACCTAGGCTTGCTCCTTGCTCCTGAATTATTCTTATGTCGTCCAAGAGTGCGTCTGGGGAGCCGGCTAGAGTACCATCGTCCAAAAACCAAATGTTGAGCTCACTGGACAGGTTATCGTGACTTCTTGATGACTAGGCAGAAAAGAAAAGGAGCAAGGGGGTCACCCTGTTGGACACCTTCTTGTGATTCAATTTCATGTTCCCCAAAAAGCAGAGTTAGATTCTTGCTGTAGCATGAGTTTACAAACGGGTAGAGGGAAGGAAAAAGGCGATGAACCGCACTGAGTACTGCATCCCTTCTAACCAGATTGAAGGCATTTTTGAAGTCCAGCTTTATCAGGGCTTTTTCATCCGTAATGTTGGCAATGTAAGCTCTAGCTGCATGAGCCGCTGCCTCACACCCTTGGGGAATGCCAAACCCAAGCTGTTTTGGCTTCAGCATGTCGGCTGCTGCCTGACTAACTGCTCTAGCAGCAGCCTTAGCGACGAGACGCCGGAGTGAATTGCCCACAGCTATCGGTCTGATTCCTCCATCTTTTTTCCTCAGGGCACAGAGGGTAGCGCCAAAAAAGAGAGGCCGTATGGTCTCTGGTATGTTGCCAGCTACACATGTGTTGGCGAATCTAGTTAGTTCCACCAGGAGGCCCTGTGCAATGTCTCCCAGTGCAGGGTTGAGCATTTGTTTGATGTGGTTGTGTCTTAGTCCTGTGAACCCACCTGCTGATCATGGTGGGAAGGATAAAGCTGCTTTATGCACCATGGATTCGAGCACACACAGGGGTTCTGCTCTGGTGACACCGACTAGGGGAACACTGTCGTCACGAGGAGCTCTGGATGGGTGTTTTTCCCTCAGGGCTTGTGATGTATCGGCATCCTTGGTGGCAACTGTGTCTTCACTGGTGATGACTCTGATTGCCCCTATTGTGCTGCCTTCTTCTATTTTCTTGCTGACTGTTGCTCTGATTTTGGATGCCTCGGTTCTGCTGTTGATACCTTTCCTGTGGTGGGTGTTTTTGGCACGGGTGGGGAGGGGTGCCTGGTTGTCCTCTCTAGGAAAACTATTTATAGCCATAATGACTGAGGAAGCTAGTGATTTGTCTCTCCTTGCAGGGACAGCTAGGCATATGTTTCCAAACAGGAGAAGGTTGCGCCATGCTTGGATGGTTCCGGGGGAGTCGTTGACCTTTTTCAAGAGGCTGGATAGTTTGGCTGCTGCCTGGGGCCAGGCAGTTTTGGGGATGTGCTGCAAGGTTCCAACCGATTTTGCTTTGATGGCTTCTAGTAGATTCTCAGTCGATATGAAGCTGTTGGAGGTGTTTTCCCTGACTGCTGGAGTGGGGCCTTGATTGCTGCCCTCTTTGGGAGGGCGCTACATACCCGGACAATTGGTTCCGTTGTGAGCATGCTTGCGCACATCTCCGTTACGCTTGAGTCTCCACACATAGCTAGTGCTGTAAAACAACAGCACTAAAAGGAGCTGGCTTGAGCATTAAATGTCTTGAAACAACAATAACAGCACTACCCAATATATAAACATAGGCATGGGGAGAAAGCAAAGGTAAAATGAAAGTAAATATTGTAGCGTGAGGAAGCACGCCATGACTAACAGTCAGACTGTAAAGAAGCACTTATATAAAGCACAAATAATAATTAACGGCACAACAGAAGTCGCCCATGCAGCAGACCTCACGTCGACTGGGTGAGGGAGCTTAAGGTACAGGGCTGAGCAGATGGGGAGGGGGGTTGGGGGGATGGACAGGCCTCCTCCCGATTGTGCTTCAAATAACAGCCACCTACTAGGTCCACTGCCACTGCATTTGGTCACCAAGGCTGAACCAACAGGCGTGCTTCAGGGGCGCGCCAGGCGCGTTACGGGGGACCTTGGTGCGCCAACACAGACACAAACACTCTACCTTAAATGTGAGAAGGGCAGGATGCCCCTGAAGGGTCGCTCTGAGTCGTTGTCGATAGGAACTGGTGTAGGGTACATGCTGGGGGGAACAGTTGAGCAGGCCTAAACTTCTGTGTTTACGATCTCACATGAGCGCAGTGATCTGCGGTTTTTGTAAGTGAGTAGCAGCTTGCTATGATATTGTGACGGGAAAGTGTTGGAGTGTTGGTGTTCGGCAGTCCTCCAATGGCAGGTGTCAGTGCCTGGTCACACTTACAAAAAAAAAAGATAGACTGCTTGCCTGTTGTCTGTGGTAAGTTAGAGGGAGGAACACGTAAATCACAAAGTATGAACAATTAAACTTTAAAATATTTACTTTAAACATAAATGAAATTAAAGACAAATCTCGGGTAACTGAATAATGCAAAAATGACACAGATAAATACAAAAACACAATAGATTAAATATATAATGTGAAATGGTGCAATGGTGCTGAGAATATTGGCTATGGCTGAGACCTCCCTTAGTATACGAAAGCCAGAGAGCTTAGTATGCCAGAGAGAGATGTCAACTCTAAGAGCACAAAGAATATTCTGAAGTTGATAGCTGGTCGACTCAGGTAGATGGCGCTGATGTGCGGTGTGCAGGTGTGTGGTCGGCGAGTCACCAATCAAGGAGCAGGCAAGCTGGGAATGGGTAGTTGGCTGGTTGAAGACGGGTGGCGAGCCGGCGTGAAGGGGAAGTGAAGGGGGTTCAGGGTACGTTTTGCCTCCTGGTCAAAATGTTTTGTGCTACTGGTGACGTATCTTGAATGTAGCATCTTGTACTTGTAGAATCGACGTAACTTTTAAGTAGGAAAGAGCAGGCTTAATCTCTCTTGAAAGAGATTATCGTCACAACTCTCCCCCGAAGCCTGCAGTTACTGGTGAAGTTACGTCTTCAGGTGGTAAAGTGATAGGTGGAACAGCCTCTACCTCAAGACTCTGGAGAGGACGTATGCTATGGTGTTGTCAGACCCTTGATGTAGAGATCTCCAGATTGAAATTCTGCAGAAATAAAGCCCATCGTAGAAGCCGTTGATTGTTGAATTGGGCTTGCTGCAGGAAGTGAAGAGGATTGTGGTCCGAGTAGATGGTGGTAGACCGAGCACTTTGCAGGTATGGTTCGAAGTGCTGCAAGTTCAGGACGATGAGTAGCTCCCTTTCGATCGTGCTGTAGTTCCTTGTAGCTAGCAGGTAGAATCTCCTCACCTCGTTGTTGCATCAGGTCACCCCAGATGCCGGTACCACTGGCGTTGACATGGAGGATGAAAGGCTTCGTGATATCTGGCGAGGCGAGAATAGGATTAGAACATGGTAAAGGAGCACTATTATAGTCCTGTAAATTGGGATGAAGATCAGGTAGGATTTCCGATTTGGAAAGCACCGATTCAGTGTTAATGCTTTCGTGAGAAGCAGGGAAGTTTTCACTGTGGAGGTATGGACCTTTAACTGTCGAAACTGATACCAACACAGTGGGGGAATACCTTTATACTGCTTCAGGAGGTTGACGTGGCACAACTGGGTCTTCCGCCACCTATCTGGAGTATCAAGAACGAAGTTGTCGTTGTTTCTGCACTCCTTGATGCGGTAGGGTCCTGAAAACTTGTTTTGCAATGGAGAACCTGGGATAGGAAAATATGCCAATACGAAGTCTCCTGGGTTAAATTTCCTTAGTTTGCTGCGTTGGTCAAAATGAGTCTTCATCCTCTCCTGGGCTTTCAATAGATTGTCATTTGCAAATTTACGTACTCTCTCTAGAATGTGTTTTAGGTTTTGAAGAAACTGGGGCACATTCTGAGGGTCACTGAAGGTGGCATTACGTAAAGAGTCCTTAAAAGCTTTGAGAGGAGTACGGCACTTACGTCCGTAGAGCATCTCATAAGGAGATACTCCTAAAGACTCATTGGGGAGACTTTTGAAAATGCAAATAATGAGATCAAGTTGTTTATTCCAGTCCTTCGAGGTGTCATTACAGAATTTCTTTAGGAGTGCTTTAATAGTCTGATGACTACGCTCAAGAGAACCCTGTGAAGCAGGATGATACGGGCTAGACAGTACCTGTGTGATGTTGAACTCCTCCAGAGTCTTCTTGAAGAGATCACTGGTGAAGTTGGTGCCACAGTCACTTTGAATCTCTCTTGGAAATCCATACTGGGTGAAGATCTTCAATAGGTGTTTCACCACAGTAGCAGCCGTAATGTTCTTTACTGGAACTGCTATGGTGAATCTGGTGGTAGGACACATGATAGTTAATATATAGAAGTTGCCAGAACTGGTCGGGGTAAAGGACCAACACAGTCTATGATGAGTCTGTGAAAAGGTTCCGCAGGCACCTGGATGGGTTTTAGTGGAGCCTGGGGAATAGAGATATTAGGTTTACCTGCCATCTGACTTATATGACACTGCTGTACGTACTTTTGAACGTCTTTTACCATACCTGGCCAGTAGTAGTCTTGTCTGATTCTGTGATAGGTTTTGTTGAAACCATAGTGAGAAAGAGCTCCGTGGGCCAGGTGTAGAATATCGGGTCGGATGCTGGTGGGAATCACTAGTTGTTCGACATTTGCCCAATCGTCATCCTCCTTCAGCTTGCTGGGTCTGTATCTGCGGTAGAGCAACTCATTCTCTAGGAAGAACCCAGGGATACTGTCAGGTTGAGTCTCAGCCTGGAAGAATAACGGTGTTAATGATTGATCTTCCCTCTGTAACTTACGGAACTCCAAACTGGTAAGATTTGGAGGTAATTCTGAGGGTCTTGAGGGACAGCGGTAGCAGTAGAGTCAGCTGGTTGCGGTCGTGCAGCTTGTGCATGGGTGGTCACCAAAACCGGAGGAGAAACTTGATCAATTTCTCGAACCTCTGCTGGAACATATTCGAAGATGGGATTATCCATTACAGAGGTACACACCTGGGGTTTGTCCGTGATGATCAGGTTGGGCGGTTGCAGATCTTCTGCCAAGTCGTTGCCCAGGAGAAGTTGCACTCCAGGCATGGGAAAAGGCTTTTCCCTGATGGCGACTTACACTTCACCAGTCACGAAGGGACAATCCAGGTGGACTCTGGCGAGTGGTGTGAGATTTTTTTCTACGCCTACCTCCCTTAGGAGGTGGACTACAAGTTTAAAGGCTGCTCACGGCAGTTAAGCATGTGTCCAATAGAAAAAGGAGAAGCGGGGGCAAACCGCCAGGCTTCCACCACTAGGGGTGAAAACCTGTCCACAATAGGCCGCTGGTTCCTCCTAGTTAAACAGGACGTTAAAACTAATAAAGGGTAACCGACTTGTTCTCACAATCAAATATTTATATTTGATGTGGCACTATGAATTGGAATTCGAATTCCCAAGAGCACAGCTGTCATATCAAAAGATCAGATCAACATCAATCGTATGGAGCAGAACATGGGTGGAAAGAATGGTTGAAGGTTGACATCAAAGGCCGTTTTCTATAAAATAAACAATTTATTAATAACAAGAGACTAGACTACTACATTATCGAGTTTACAATTACGTTAATGTCCATCCAGTGGCACTATAACCAACAGCTAACTAGCAACCCTTGCTGTGCGGCTGCATACTGAACTAACCTGAATACAGGTGTGCCCACTGACGACGCAATATTGCAAATAAAAAAAATATCACAGACTAAGTTACACCACAGCGAGTGATTTATTACGTTAATGTCCATCCAGTGGCATTTGCAACTCAGATATTCAACAGCCCATCGAGAAGTGACAGCAGGCTCCATCCTGCTGACACTTCGGGCTGACAACATGAACTAACTGAACAAATGAAGGTTATCCACTGATGACACAAGCATGCAATCAATAGTGTCATGGCTTCCCTGACAGCTACTCTAATCACAAGCTTAAGGTCCTCCTTCCAAACAGGAGTGATCCCCGTAACTAGGCAGGTAGTCCAACAGTGACTCCCCCTATCACAACCCATTGTGAACACTGTTTGCAACTCCCTACAAGAAGTCGCACTGTAAACAGTAAACAAAGTCAGGCAAGGTGGGATTCTGGGACACAGCTCCGCTAATCCCTAAGTTTACTCTACTCTCGTCACCAGACGATAACCAAAAGAAATTGCCGTAATCAATTACAACATTGATTATGAGATTAATTACGTTAATTGACTGATCACAGCAGCCAGCAACAAAGTACTACTTTAATCACAAACAATTGTCTCTCACCAGACAACAACATGATGGTACTCTACGTTAATCATCAATACTTGTTTTCTCAACACAAGTCATCTTGTTACCAATACTCAAAAGTCTTACATTACATCACACTTGACTCCTTGCAAGTATTCAGTGAGTAATTCTTAATTAAGGTCAAACGAACCACTAATTACATCCCAATTGAGTTACGTTAACTAAGCCTACCCTAACTTGGTAGCTTCTCAACAGTCTGTGTCATTAATTACTTTAATGAGTGTTAATTACCCTAATTAACCCTGAGCAATTAATTAACTGTCACCAGGACCGATAATTAATCATACATAAATACGTCTCACTCTGCACTGCCTAAGCAGGTCTCATCAAACACTGTGAATTCACGGAAGAGGAGTTAATTACCCTAATTAACATGAGTGCAATTAATCCACTGTCCTCAGACAGGATATGATTAATCTAACGAATTATGCTAGCTCCATGACCTCGCTTTACCGAGTCATCTGAGTCCTCAAGACTCCAGACGTTAATTACTCCACTAATTATCATGAGCCACTAATTGCTATACCTCGAAAGGTAATTAGTCCCGAGCAAATTACGTTAACACAAATACTGACAGATCCTCTCCCACTACGTGAATTCATGATGAGAATGCTAATTACATAATTAGCTAGAGTGGTCAATTAGTTGTCACACGGACAATTAATTGTACCGGAAACGTATTTCAACAAGCTCAAGCTCAACACTGTTCTCCGTTAACAGCTCTCACTCATTCAACAATAAATGTGCACCCCTTATCCAGTTAATTACCCCTTTAATTAACTCACTTAATCCTCAAGTCCTCAACACAACTTAAAGAAACAAAGTAACCCCAGTGTTACATAGGTCACACTTACAATGGCATGCATAACAACATAAATACACTGCCCCCATACGGTTGCGGCTACTGCAACTCGTTAATTACTGTGCCCACACAGTAATGACACACGGTTTGGCAACAACAAAAGTATACCAATATTACTGCCTCCCCTTAATCTTGCAACCGTTGCAAAAGACTAAGTACTGAGAATTTCCCTGAATACTCAAAGGGGTCCCCTTAAATCCTCAACACAGTTCTAGGACAGTAATATCGTATACCTGATAACAAAACTGCACAAACCTGCAACATAATGATGCCGTCAGCATGCCCCACATGCTAATGACATCATTAGGCAATCAGTCAGCAATCACATCTACTGACTCACCACATAACAGCACATGCAAATATGCAAATGAACACATAGAAATGGCATTCACATAATCAATGAAAATTATAACACCAGGACAATTATACAGACCTCAGGATATCCACTGATAACCCTGCAACACGGGCCTGCCTACCTCTACAATCAAGGCTGAACGTTTATATAGAATCGACAGGCTGGATCACTTTTATGGTAAATCTCTACACTGACTGGTCCCATACTCAAGTCAGACTACACACAACATATATCTACATGTGGTACTGTGTACAACATCCCTCTCCAGGTACTCCCTACCAGTCACCTGGACGTGCTACAGACAGCTGTCTCTCCTTAATCTTCGACACTGTAACAATTAGTACTGTACTCACACTTTCCACTCATTTTCCTCATTTCCCAGGTCACTACCTCACTGGCTGTCAACACTTAGCTTGCTCCTCGTGCGTCGACAAGATGTGGCCCTAGGCTGTCCCGGGAAAGTGGCCAATGGCCCAAGGGGGGTGGCCAAAGCATGTGGCCACCGCGTGGCCCTAAGAGGGTGGCCAAGGGTAGCGCGTGATGTCACAGCACCCCACCCGAGTTGAGCTGGCACGCGGGGTGGGAGTGGCCGGGCAGGCAGGGTGGCCGGGCAGGGTGACCGGGCCGGGCGGGCCGGCGGCCTGGGGTAGCCCCCGGGCATACACACGAGGATGGGGAATCACTAACAACCCCATCATACCAGAGCATGACTTTCTCTACACAGGACGTGATAATGGCCGGTGTCACTACAACATGGACACCGTCAGGTGGAATACAAAGTCCAACAGGGGCCTGTGATATCACCTTAATTGCACTAGGAGGCCCTGCCCATTATTCCACCCAATTGTCCATGAACATACAGGATATTTGAACCACCTGTTACACCCTGAGGCTCTGCCAGCTGCCTCATGGGTGCCCCCTGTCTCTGAGGCTTTCACTGTCCCGTATTCGTCAGCCCCAATTTCATGCAAATTTGGGCCTTGACACACCCAGGATGACAGGAGTGCCATGCAAGATGAGTAATCTGGACGACAGAAGCGATTAACGGGGGTGGAGGTGGCCAGCGGCCACCTCCACCAGTCACTTCTTCCTCCGCTTGCTGCCCAGTTCAAACTAACGCTTTTGGCGGGTAGGGAAACTCAAATCCCCATATCTCCCCCTACCTTGTCTTGACCAATCAGCACAAAACCGGCACAACCCAAGGTGCCGCTACCAATGGCAGCTGTTCGCGCCAAAACTCTGCTCAAGGCAGGGATGCCTAAACCAATCCGGGCGCCCCTCCCTTGTAGCGTCCCTTGACGTCACAAGGAGGGGCAGGCCTAAGACAATGTCTGCCTGTCTCACATGGTTGGGGGGGGGAGGCAACGTTCACCCCACTGTCCCCTCCTACCTCGTAACGGTTTGAGAGTCAAGTATCCTCACATACCACTCACTCTCAAATCTCTTCCTATTTCACAGAAACAGGAAAATTTCTGTAATTCTCTCTACAGAGCAATCACAGACCTCTAGTCAGTCCCAAACGACAGCCCTTAACATAGTCTTTCATTCAACACCCCACAAGTATAGTTTAGTTTGAAAGCTTCAGTTTCTAGAGTCCCTAGAGCGACTAGCCTATCTAGAAACTAGGAAAACTAGCTGAGGGAATCTAGATTCCCTCACAAGTGTATATGGAGTGGTA
>WNGS01028583.1:13620724-13634947 GCA_020271785.1 Procambarus virginalis | reverse complement strand
CCAGGTACGTTGGTCGAGGCTTCCTTCCAGGTACGTTGGTCGAGGCTTCCTTCCAGGTACGTTGGTCGAGGGTTCCTACCAGGTACGTTGGTCGAGGCTTCCTTCCAGGTACGTTGGTCGAGGCTTCCTTCCAGGTACGTTGGTCGGGGCTTCCTTCCAGGTACGTTGGTCGAGGCTTCCTTCCAGGTACGTTGGTCGGGGCTTCCTACCAGGTACGTTGGTCGGGGCTTCCTTCCAGGTACGTTGGTCGGGGCTTCCTTCCAGGTACGTTGGTCGGGGCTTCCTTCCAGGTACGTTGGTCGAGGCTTCCTTCCAGGTACGTTGGTCGAGGCTTCCTTCCAGGTACGTTGGTCAAGGCTTCCTTCCAGGTACGTTGGTCGAGGCTTCCTTCCAGGTACGTTGGTCGAGGCTTCCTTCCAGGTACGTTGGTCGAGGCTTCCTTCCAGGTACGTTGGTCGAGGCTTCCTTCCAGGTACGTTGTCGAGGCTTCCTTCCAGGTACGTTGGTCGAGGCTTCCTTCCAGGTACGTTGGTCGGGCTTCCTTCCAGGTACGTTGGTCGAGGCTTCCTTCCAGGTACGTTGGTCGGGGCTTCCTTCCAGGTACGTTGGTCGGGGCTTCCTTCCAGGTACGTTGGTCGAGGCTTCCTTCCAGGTACGTTGGTCGAGGCTTCCTTCCAGGTACGTTGGTCGAGAGAGGCTTGCAAGTTCTGGATTTCCCTCGAGAGATCAGGAGAGCTACGCTTACACATCTTTCAGTGCGACTTTCAGTTATAAAATAGCTTATTTCCACTGATGGAATTCAGAGTGTCATTACAAGCATGTTGTATTGTACCCCGATGACAGACAGACAGCGGCCGTTCATCTCTATATACATTAATCAAGGAACTCTCCTGGAAATATATTTAAGGTAAATTAGTTATCAGGGGTAAACGCTAAGCCAGTGAGATCGAATAGAAAGATCATTCTAAAACAGAAGCATATCGTAGGGAAGAAATAGGGAGTGGATAAAGTCAATGAGAACGTGGTAAATGGTGAGGTACTATTATGGGATCGAACCCTCGGTAGTGATTTCATTGTTGAGGTATATGAGGAAAGTGTTCAAAATTTAGATTTAGATTTAGAGGCTATATTAGTAGCAATTCATAGACGCTACAGCAACACAAACACATATATAAACATGGATATTCTGCACGTCAGTCAGCTAACAATTTGTCATATTTCCAAAGAAAAGAAAAATGTCGTTTTTCTTTTGCCAAGACAACAAACTGTGAGCTAATGAATGTGTATCATTAACTGTGTAAAAAATCTCAATGTTTATTTATCATTACCACTCATATGGATAACATCTTATAAACGCTACTTGTGTATAAACTGCGGGTAACTGTAATGAAAATAATTAAAAAGTAGGATTATAATCGTCTTCTCTGATATATATAGCTGGTGATAACCTTGGAGGGTTATTAAGACCTACCAACCCTTGGAGGGTTATTAAGACCTACCAACCCTTGGAGGGTTATTAGGCCTACCAACATCTGGAGGGTTGTTAAGGCTGACCAATCAGCAAGAATACTGTAGTCCTAGTATGGTTTTAGTTTAAATAACTTCAATGTATTATTGAACACCTCGTGGAGTGCCCGTCACGCTCAGTCCTACCACCTGCTCGTGCACACACACCCACACACACACACACACACACACACACACACACACACACACACACACACACACACACACACACACACACACACACACACACACACACACATACACACACAAACTGAATTGATGAAACTGAGAAAAGGGAGAACAGATACACAAAGAATGACAAGGAGGCGTGTGAAGAACTCAACAAGAGATTCCAGGAGGTCTTTACAATAGAACAAGGAGAAGCCCCTGCACTAAATGAGGAGGCAGCAAACCAACGAACCTTGGAGGAATTTGACCTCACCAGTGATGAGGTCGAAAGGTGTCTGCTGGAGCTGGATGTGACAAAGGCTGTTGGGCCTGACAGAATCTCACCATGGATACTAAAGGAAGGTGCAGAAGCACTAAGTGTGCCACTCTCTATGGTGTATAACAGGTCACTGGAAACAGGAGACTTACCAGAAAGTTAGAAGTACAAAGAATTTGTGTGTAAATTAAGTCTTTGAAAATGTAATACGAATTACGAAACGCGTTCAGGCGTCAGACAATTAACAAATGAATTTCGGAGAATTGTTATTTTTATTACCACCGACAGTGAAGAAAAACATGAGAAATATTGAGAAGATTCGTGTTAGAATTATTAATCTTGCCTTTTCGGTCATATTCAACAACATATGTCTACAAGAAAGATTGCTACCAAAATATACATATATGTATATATATATATATATATATATATATATATATATATATATATATATATATATGCCCAACTTGCCTAAACACGCAAGAGTAGTTATTCAACTATAGAACACTTTCCCACCAGGAGACTCGAACCCTAGCCAGCACAGAAGCCTTCCAACTCCAGGCATAACAGGTAACGCGTTAACCCACTGCACCACACTCAGAGCCTTAAAAGAGATGGTAATTCTAGGGTATTTCAACACCCCAAAGACCACCATCTCCCAAGACCACTAGAGGAAGTGAGGGGTCAAATTTACGTTTTTTCATCAAGTCCCTGTTGAATATGGGAAGACACTGTGTCTATGCTTATGCCCAACTTGCCTAAACACACAAGAGTAGTTATTCAACTATAGAACACTTTCCCACCAGGAGACTCGAACCCTAGCCAGCACAGAAGCCTTCCAACTCCAGGATAACAGGTGTTTAGGCAAGTTGGGCATAAGCATAGACACAGTGTCTTCCCATATTCAACAGGGACTTGATGAAAAAACGTAAATTTGACCCCTCACTTCCTCTAGTGGTCTTGGGAGATGGTGGTCTTTGGGGTGTTGAAATACCCCAGAATTACCATCTCTTTTAAGGCTCTGAGTGTGGTGCAGTGGTTAACGCGTTACCTGTTATGCCTGGAGTGGAAGGCTTCTGTGCTGGCTAGGGTTCGAGTCTCCTGGTGGGAAAGTGTTCTATAGTTATATATATATATAATATCTATATATATATATATATATATATATATATATATATATACAGTGGTGTGTGCTCCTAGTGGTGTGCTAATTGTATGCTCCAAGTGTCAAGTGTGTTTTGAGTGACGTCATGTTAAGTCTACTGTGGGCGGAGGACTTCTTCCTCGATCATTCTTTCTCGCGTTGTGTCAAAATTTGTCTTTGTCCGGCTTCCAATAACTTTGCTTCCCATGTCTCAATTCCCCCGTATGCAGGCGAAGAATCACAATAACATGTATTACCCTACTTTATAATTTATTTATTTATTTATATATACAAGAGTTCCTACATTATTATACAGCCACCAACACGCGTAGCATTTCGGGCAAGTCCTTAATCCTAATATTTCCCCGGAATACGACCCGCCAAATCGTTTAAGAACCAGGTACCCATTTTACTGTTGGGTAAACAGAGGCTACAGTTAAGGGTTGGCGCCCAGTATATTCTCCCCAGCCAGGATACGAACCCAGTCCAAAGCGCTTGCGAAACGCCAGGCGAGTGTCTTACCACTACGCCACGGGGACTGCTGTGGAGTAGTTGTTCAATAATGGTCCAAGACGGGCCGAAACGTCGTCGTTTTTCATTTTCTGATGCGCGATTTAGTCATCAATTCATCAACGGAACTCCATAATTCCCAATCTATCTCCCCTTGGCTGAAGTCTCCCATGATGAGGAATTTTTATATAATTTTGTCGTCTCTTGTGACTGCTTCTCGAATAATGCCCAACCATTACTCTCTCACTGTCGACATATACATTTCCGGGTCTTCTGTTGTTTGCCAGGGATATTATATATAATATGTCGCATAATCCTCTGGCCTCATGACGTTACCACTCCCGTGATGACATCGGTGCATCCGTTCGGATCCACAGCGCTAGAACGCTCATCAAACTCTTTTCATTAAGACCTCCCTCACTTCCCTTTTGCTTCCTCGTTTTCTTTCCTTCGCCACGATCTTGTAGCTCTTGGAGACACTTCATCAAATGTACTCTGAGCGGCGCTGGCCTCCACCACTGCTGGTATACACCAGGGGGCCTCCACCACTGCTGGTATACACCAGGGGGCCTCCACCACTGCTGGTATACACCAGGGGGTCTCCACCACTGCTGGTATACACCAGGGGGCCTCCACCACTGCTGGTATACACCAGGGGGTCTCCACCACTGCTGGTATACACCAGGGGGCCTCCACCACTGCTGGTATACACCAGGGGGCCTCCACCACTGCTGGTATACACCAGGGGGCCTCCACCACTGCTGTTATACACCAGGGGGCCTCCACCACTGCTGGTATACACCAGGGGGTCTCCACCACTGCTGGTATACACCAGGGGGTCTCCACCACTGCTGGTATACACCAGGGGGCCTCCACCACTGCTGGTATACACCAGGGGGCCTCCACCACTGCTGGTATACACCAGGGGGTCTCCACCACTGCTGGTATACACCAGGGGGTCTCCACCACTGCTGGTATACACCAGGGGGCCTCCACCACTGCTGGTATACACCAGGGGGCCTCCACCACTGCTGGTATACACCAGGGGGTCTCCACCACTGCTGGTATACACCAGGGGGTCTCCACCACTGCTGGTATACACCAGGGGGTCTCCACCACTGCTGGTATACACCAGGGGGTCTCCACCACTGCTGGTATACACCAGGGGGGTCTCCACCACTGCTGGTATACACCAGGGGGTCTCCACCACTGCTGGTATACACCAGGGGGTCTCCACCACTGCTGGTATACACCAGGGGGTCTCCACCACTGCTGGTATACACCAGGGGGTCTCCACCACTGCTGTTATACACCAGGGGGTCTCCACCACTGCTGGTATACACCAGGGGGCCTCCACCACTGCTGGTATACACCAGGGGGTCTCCACCACTGCTGTTATACACCAGGGGGTCTCCACCACTGCTGGTATACACCAGGGGGCCTCCACCACTGCTGGTATACACCAGGGGGTCTCCACCACTGCTGGTATACACCAGGGGGTCTCCACCACTGCTGGTATACACCAGGGGGTCTCCACCACTGCTGGTATACACCAGGGGGCCTCCACCACTGCTGGTATACACCAGGGGGGTCTCCACCACTGCTGTTATACACCAGGGGGCCTCCACCACTGCTGTTATACACCAGGGGGTCTAGACCTTAACTCTTTGAACAACGTAATTTCACTATAGTGACAGATCTTGAGTATCTTCATATTAATCTTATTTTCCACATTCTCAGTTACTAGTTCCCTTTGGATCTGGGTCTTCAGGGAGTGAGGGCTTCAGACGCCGTGTGTGTTTGTGAATACTAATGAGAGACGGCTTACACTGAAGTAGGTCGTGAGGACCACAGTTATCTTAACTCCCTGCTCTTCCCGATAACTACCATTAACTACCTGCACAACTACCTGCACTGTATCGTCGCGGTAACTACCCCCCCCCCCTCCCGACGATGGCCTGCACTGACCTTATCATATATATTCTACCACTAACTTTGCTCATTTAAGCCACCACACTCACGGCAACCACACCAAGTCCTCTCACAACTACAACGATTCGATCCCTCACCCACCACCATCTCCTACACCACCATCTACTACACCCCCATCTACTACACCACCATCTACCATAGCTACCACCATCGCTCCAGCTATCATCCGGACCCTCTGAACCTTGCTGTCATCCGATATGCAAATCAGGCAACTGCAAAATGGAATTATATTATTGATCAATTTAGGGAATGTGATTATCCCCCTCACTGGAGGTCACGTAACGACGTGATAGTTTACATGTAATGGTGAACACGGTGATTGTATATGCAAACGAGGGCAGGAAAGTTCACTGATTGAGCAGATTGTTGTTGACGTTATGGTGGTTTAACTTTTAGAGATAGTTATGGAAGGTGAGTCACTATCCCCAACACTGGTGAAGGTCACTTTCACTCCCCCAACACTGGTGAAGGTCACCTTCACTCCCCCAACACCGGTGAAGGTCACTTTCACTCCCCCCAACACTGGTGAAGGTCACCTTCACTCCCCCAACACTGGTGAAGGTCACCTTCACTCCCCCAACACCGGTGAAGGTCACTTTCACTCCCCCCAACACTGGTGAAGGTCACCTTCACTCCCCCAACACCGTGAAGGTCACTTTCACTCCCCCAACACTGGTGAAGGTCACCTTCACTCCCCCAACCTGGTGAAGGTCACTTTCACTCCCCCAACACTGGTGAAGGTCACCTTCACATCCCCCAACACCGGTGAAGGTCACTTTCACTCCCCCCCACTGGTGAGGTCACTTTCATCTCCCCAACACTGGTGAAGGTCACCTTCACTCCCCCAACACCGGTGAAGGTCACTTTCACTCCCCCAACACTGGTGAAGGTCACCTTCACTCCCCCCCACACCGGTGAAGGTCACTTTCACTCCCCCAACACTGGTGAGGTCACCTTCACTCCCCCAACACTGGTGAAGGTCACTTTCACCCCCCCAACACTGGTGAAGGTCACCTTCACTCCCCCAACACTGGTGAAGGTCACTTTCACTCCCCCACACTGGTGAAGGTCCACTTTCACTCCCCCAACACTGGTGAAGGTCACCTTCACTCCCCCAACACTGGTGAAGGTCACCTTCACTCCCCCAACACTGGTGAAGGTCACTTTCACTCCCTCACACTGGTGAAGGTCACCTTCACTCCCCCAACACTGGTGAAGGTCACTTTCACTCCCCCAACACTGGTGAAGGTCACTTTCACTCCCCCAACACTGGTGAAGGTCACTTTCACTCCCCCAACACTGGTGAAGGTCACCTTCACTCCCCCAACACTGGTGAAGGTCATTTCACTCCCCCAACACTGGTGAAGGTCACTTTCACTCCCCCAACACTGGTGAAGGTCACTTTCACTCCCCCAACACTGGTGAAGGTCATATTCACTCCCCCAACACTGGTGAGGTCACTTTCACTCCCCAACACTGGTGAAGGTCACTTTCACTCCCCAACACTGGTGAAGGTCACCTGAAACCGACACTCACAAATCTAGGAACCACCATGAATTTGTTGCCCAACCGCGTCCGCCTTGGATCACTGTAGAGAACTGCAACTAGATACAGACTAGACCAGTCCGGACGGTGACCCGGAGCTGCACGGGTCCACAGGCGTGTTCGTGGCAGTTAGAGATCGCTACAACGGTAGGCCTTGGTTCGATCCCCACCCTGGGTTTCAGCATGTCGAAATCGCTAAATGAGCGGAGCTCACTGGTCGAGCATCCGTTCTCTGTAGGGTGAGGGAGGCGAGTGACAGCCGCCATCCAATCCTAGACAGCGAGTGACAGGCCGCCATCCAATCCTAGACAGCGAGTAACAGGCCGCCATCCAATCCTAGACAGCGAGTAACAGGCCGCCATCCAATCCTAGACAGCGAGTACAGGCCGCCATCCAATCCTAGACAGCGAGTAACAGGCCGCCATCCAATCCTAGACAGCGAGTAACAGGCCGCCATCCAATCCTAGACAGCGAGTAACAGGCCGCCATCCAATCCTAGACAGCGAGTAACAGGCCGCCATCCAATCCTAGACAGCGAGTAACAGGCCGCCATCCAATCCTAGACAGCGAGTAACAGGCCGCCATCCAATCCTAGAGTAACAGGCCGCCATCCAATCCTATACACCGGTAACAGGCCGCCATCCAATCCTATACACCGAGTAACAGGCCGCCATCCAATCCTATACACCGAGTAACAGGCCGCCATCCAATCCTATACACCGAGTAACAGGCCGCCATCCAATCCTAGACAGTTACAATGACGAGTAACAATCCTAGGTCACCTCCCGGTGTTCATACGAGGTCACGTGATCTGCAAAGAGTCTTTGATTTTCATGCCGTCAGAGCTGTTCTAGGTGATATTTTGTTTTACTAAATTATTACAATATAATTAGATATGACACGATTACACACCTATTTGACTAACGTAAACATCTCTTGTTTCGAGCTATGAGAAGTCTCCTCATCTAACGTCTCCAGATCTAAGTCACGCCATCTCTCGTCTCCAGATGTGCAAAGTTTACACCCACACCCATCACGCGGAGAAAGTTGGACACACACCAATGTGAACAGAATTTACCAACCACGAGAATATTCCTCTCATTCCTCTGCTTTATATTCACCTATTTCACTGATGTCACCGTAATATACAAAGTTTTGTAGGTAGAATTTTGTAGGTGGTGATCATGTCTTCCCGAGCTCTCCTGTCTTCCAGCGACGTGAGGTGCATTTCCCGCAGCCTTTCCTCGTAACTCATGCCTCTTAGTTCTGGGACTAGCATAGTGGCATACCTCTGAACTTTTTTCAACTTCGTCTTGTGCTTGACAAGATACGGGCTCCATGCTGGGGCCGCATACTCCAGAAATGGTCTTACATATGTGGTATACAAGGTTCTGAATGATTCCTTACACTGGTTCTTGAAGACAGTCCTGATGATAGCCAACCTTGCATACGCCGCTGATGATATTATTTTGATGTAGGCTTCAGGAGACAGGTTTTGTGTGATATCAACTCCTAGTGTGTGTATGTGTGTACTCACCTAATTGTACTCACCTAATTAGGCTTGCGGGTTTGAGCTCTGCTCTTTCTGTTCGGTCATATCCCTCTGCTGGAATACCTTCTTGAACTTCTGTACATTGAATAGGTTGCTCTTCTTTGCTAGAATGTCTTCTTTTGTGTCCTCGCTTTTGAAAACCACTTTTACCAATCGTTCTTTGTTCTTGTTGTACCGACCTATAGAAAAACCTTTTCTATATTATGTGCTTCCCTCTCCATTTGTACCCTTTCAAGGATCTCTTTGACTGAGGCTTTGTCCATATCTCTCCTCACCCCTGGACTGGCCCCTATTTGCTCTTTAATACCTACTACGACTACTGCTCTTTTCCTCTCTATCAGTCTGCTAGTGCATCTTGCTGCTTCCTGAGAAGTAGCAACTTTCAAGGCAATTTCCTGTACTGCAGAGACAACTTCTGGGGTCCTTCTAAGTATGTCTGCAAATGAGGGTTGAATTGTAGAATTCCCTTCTTCAGATACAGTACCATCTTCCCGAGGGCTGGTTCGTGGCTGGGGACTCTCTTTCAACCTTCTAATCTCCTCCGTTGCCTCATTCAGTTCACCCTGCAGGTTGACCCTTTTCCCCCATTACCTTTAGTTCCTCTTTGATTTCTCCCAACATTCGAAAACCTCTTTTCCTTCTCTCTGTGTTTCGTATTCTCCCTGCCATGTGTGTGTGTGTGTGTGTGTGTGTGTGTGTGTGTGTGTGTGTGTGTGTGTGTGTGTGTGTGTGTGTGTGTGTGTGTGTGTGTGTGTGTGTGTGTGTGTGTGTGTGAGTGTATGTGAGTGTGTGTGTGTACTCACCTAGTTGTACTCACCTAGTTGTGCTTGCGGGGGTTGAGCTCTGGCTCTTTGGTCCCGCCTCTCAACCGTCAATCAACAGGTGTACAGTTTTCCAACAGGTGTTCTAAGTTTCAATACCTGTTCTTTCACTGTTGTTTTCCTTCTGATGTGTGACTGTGGAGTAGCTTTGGTTCTGTCTTGGCTTTGTTTGCTATATCATTTTCAAAACTTTTCTCTGCTTCTCTTCTCACCCTGACGTACTCATTCCTGGTTCTCAGGTATCTCTCTCTGCTTTCTGGTGTTCTGTTATTCCGGAAGTTCCTCCACGCCCTTTTGTTCAGTTTCTTCGCTTCCATACATGCCCTATTATACCATGGATTCTTCTGTTGCTTCTCGGATTTTTCCCTTTGGGCCGGGATGAACCTGTTTACTGCCTCCTGACACTTTTGGGTAACATAGTCCATCATACCCTGTACAGACTTATCTCTGAGGTCTGTGTCCCAAGGTATTTCACTTAGGAAACTCCTCATCTGTACATAATTCCCCTTGCGGTGTGCCAGCCTTTTGATTCCTAGTTCTTTTTTGGGGGAGATAATTCCTAGTTCTACCAGGTACTCAAAGTTCAATACACTGTGGTCACTCATTCCCAAGGGCGCTTCCATCTTAACTTCCCTTATATCCCACTCATTTAGGGGTAAATATCAAATCAAGCATTGCTGGTTCATCTTCTCCTGTGTGTGTGTGTACTCACCTAGTTGTACTCACCTAGTTGTGCTTGCGGGGGTTGAGCTCTGGCTCTTTGGTCCCGCCTCTCAACCGTCAATCAACAGGTGTTCAGGTTCCTGAGCCTACTGGGCTCTATCATATCTACACTTGAAACTGTGTATAGAGGGACACAGGTCCTCGACACATAAGTGGTAGGGGGGACACAGGCCCTGGACACATAAGGGGTAGGGGGGGGACACAGGCCCTGGACACATAAGTGGCAGGGGGGGACACAGGCCCTGGACACATAAGGGGTTGGGGGACACAGGCCCTGGACACATAAGGGGTAGGGGGACACAGGCCCTGGACACATAAGGGGTAGGGGGGACACAGGCCCTGGAGACTTACGGGTAGGGGGGACACAGGCCCTGGACACATAAGGGGTAGGGGGACGGACACAGGCCCTGGACACATAAAGGGTAGGGGGACACAGGCCCTGGACACATAAGGGGTAGGGGGAGGGACACAGGCCCTGGACACATAAAGGGTAGGGGGGACACAGGCCCTGGACACATAAAGGGTAGGGGGGACACAGGCCCTGGACACATAAGGGGTTGGGGGAGGGACACAGGCCCTGGACACATAAAGGGTAGGGGGGACACAGGTCCTGGACACATAAGGGGTAGGGGGGACACAGGCCCTGGACACATAAAGGGAAGAGGGGGGACACAGGCCCTGGACACATAAGGGGTAGGGGGGACACAGGCCCTGGACACATAAAGGGAAGATGGGGGACACAGGCCCTGGACACATAAGGGGTAGGGGGGACACAGGTCCTGGACACATAAGGGATAGGGGGAGGGACACAGGCCCTGGACACATAAAGGAAGAGGGGGGACACAGGCCCTGGACACATAAGGGGTAGGGGGGGGACAAATGCCCTGGACACATTAGGGGTGGAGGGACACAGGCCCTGGACACATAAGGGGTAGGGGGGACACAGGCCCTGGACACATAAAGGGAAGAGGGGGAACACAGGCCCTGGACACATAAGGGGTAGGGGGGACCAGGTAAACCCCCAACCCAAACTGAAAACTATAGGCCAATTTCCCTCCTCCAAGTACCAGGTAAAATATTCGAAAAAAATTATCATCAGAGACTTTTGAAGTACATGGAAGAGGAAGGGAAGTATAACACCAGGCAGCATGGGTTTAGAAACCGCAGAGGAGCCCATACTGCTATAGCTCTGATCTACGAGGATATAGCCAACGCGGTGTCAAAAAAGATCAGTGTAATATAGCGCTTAAAGACGTTTCGAAAGCCTTCGACAAAGCGTGGCACACGGGCCTAAAATATAAGATATATGAACTAGGACTTCCTGAGAGATTTACTGCTACTCTCTGCAGCTTTATAGACAACAGAACTGCTAGGCTTATTATCGGCAGCTACTTGGGTGACGTAATAGAAACTGAAAAGTGGAGTACCACAAGGAAGCTGCCTCTCCCCCACTCTGTTCAACATATATACAGCTGACCTACCCCAACCCCAACATGGAGAATACATCACATACGCTGACGATGTCACCCAAATAATTGCCAACCGGGATCATCAAAGCCGCTACTAGCCGACAAGACCAAGGCAGCAATTGAACTCATAAACAACTTTGAGAAGCAATGGAAAATTAGCACAAACAAACAAAAGTTTCAGATAATACACATTGCGAAAAGAAACCCGGACCCCATCATCCTTGACAACCATCCGATCCAATATGCGGAGGTAGGCAGAATACTGGGACTTATGATAAATAGAACAGGGATACAAATTTATGTAAGGGACAGACTAAACAAAGTCAAAGCAGCCTTAGGAAAATTGAGGAGATTCCGAAGCCTCAGTACTAACATTCAGATCCACCTATATAAGGCTCTAGTTCGGCCGCATCTAGAGTATCCCCCAGTACCACTACACACACCATAAAGAAAACTAACATGCAGAAACTGCAAGCAGTGCAAAATAAGGCGCTAAGGAGAGCAGCAAAACACCGTCCATCATATGATCAGACAATCCAGGAGCTCCATGAACTCTTGAACATACAGCCACTAAACATCAGACTGCAGCACCAAGCCATCAGGGTGTGGAACACCATTGAAATGTTAGAGGACCCAATGTTAGAAAGATTGCTCCAAGATGAGACGCCCCGCTCCCACAGCTGGTGGCCCAAGATGAGACGCCCGCTCCCACAGCTGGTGGCCCAAGATGAGACGCCCCGCTCCCACAGCTGGTGGCCCAAGATGAGACGCCCCACTCCCACAGCTGGTGGCCCAAAATGAGACGCCCCGCTCCCACAGCTGGTGGCCCAAGATGAGACGCCCCACTCCCACAGCTGGTGGCCCAAGATGAGACGCCCCACTCCCACAGCTGGTGGCCCAAGATGAGACGCCCCGCTCCCACAGCTGGTGGCCAAAGATCAGACGCCCCGCTCCCACAGCTGGTGGCCCAAGATGAGACGCCCCACTCCCACAGCTGGTGGCCCAAGATGAGACGCCCCGCTCCCACAGCTGGTGGCCCAAGATGAGACGCCCCGCTCCCACAGCTGGTGGCCCAAGATGAGACGCCCCGCTCCCACAGCTGGTGGCCCAAGATGAGACGCCCCGCTCCCACAGCTGGTGGCCAAGAGATGAGACGCCCCACTCCCACAGCTGGTGGCCTAAGAGCCTCGAGTCACTAAGTGATAACCCAGCCCCACAGTACATATTTCCCAGATGATATACTAACCAAATATCCTTCTTCCATAATTGAAAAATTTAGTATGTTTGAAGGTGTATAGTTATGTATATGCATATGTATATAGGTATATATGCATGTGTACGTGTATGTGTCTGTATATGCTATGTGTGCATGCATATATGTATATGTGTATGGGTATATATATGTATGTGTGAGTATATGTATGTATATATGTGATGTATGAGCAACTCGATAAATAATAATATGTATGTATGAACAACTCGATAAATAATAATGATAAAATAAAGAGCCTTAAACAGAACAACATGTGTGGAAGCATCAGGGTGTGTGTATATATGAATGCTACTCAGTATTCATCTATAGACATCCATATATGGTGAAACACATGTGAAGAACCTCTCACACACTCACAGCTCCCTGACAAGAGGGAGCCAGCTTAGCTTAGCTGCCAACACCCACACATCGTGTCAGCAAGGCGGACAGCCCGAATGCTTTCATACCTCTCACTGTATTTCCCACTTCCATACTTCCCTTTACCTATGCCTCTCCTTCCTCTTTACTCAAAAAAAAAAAAGTCCTCGTTGTGGGGTATAATGACGGCTCTTCCGTCCCGCTTCCTAAATAATAACAGACTTGTATAGAGGGTTCCAGAGCCTATTGGGCTGTGTCATATCTGTATTTAGAGCTGTGTGTAGAGTCTGCCTCACTTCTCACCTCACTGGAGAACACTCCAGATGCTCCACTCACCTCACTTGGCCTCACCTCGTACAATCACCAAACGGAAATGAAAGGCTTGAGTTCCACCTCAAAAAAAGCTGACTTGCCTGGGCTTCCCGCCTGAGGACGACTCTGGCTCTGGTACCGTCAGTCCTGTTACTTGTTCTGCAACTACCACCTCTTCTCCTATTTATTATTTACGACTACGACCTCTACTATAATAGTTAGTGTTTTTGTTCACTTCAATAATTTTCAACATAACTACTTATAAACTCCTGGTTAATACTTTATCACTGACAATTATACGGAGCTTTGAAGTTACCTTGAGGCGTTCCAAGGATCAATTACTCATCGGGGCGGTCACTGACCTGACCTATTGGTTAGTGACCTGGTTAACAAGGCTGTTCCACGCTCCTCCTCGTCGTAACGGACACCCGCCAGGCATTAGTTAATATTATGGGATGTGTTCTTATAGTTGATCAGTTGAACTTTGATCATAGTCATAGAAGGTCTTGTTAGTCGAGTGTTCCAGTTGGTTAGGCTGGCGATTATTGGTTCCCACGGTGAACTGGGGAAATAT